>ML110310.1:32546-49123 GCA_003697995.1 Taxidea taxus jeffersonii | reverse complement strand
AAGATTTTATTTATTTATTAGTTAGAGAGAGAGAGAGATCGAGCACAGGCAGACAGAGAGGCAGGCAGAGGCAGAGGGAGAAGCAGGCTCCCTGCCAAGCAAGGAGCCTGATGTGGGACTCGATCCCAGGACGCTGGGATCATGACCCGAGCCGAAGGCAGCCGCTTAACCAACTGAGCCACCCAGGTGTCCCGCAGCCACCATGTTTAAAGAAAAGTGTTACTCTCTCTGAAAATTAGAGAGGCTCGAGACCCTTGAATTGCATAAAAATCAATGTCACCATTATTTAGTGCCTACTAGGGACTAGGCATTTTACATTTTTCTTATTGCTAATCCTTATCACAATGCTGCTAGTTAACTATTATCATCCCTATTTTAGTGAAACAGAAATTGAGACTTAAAGAGGTTAAGTGACCTTCTCAGGGTCATATAGATAATAAGTGGTAAAGATGAAATTTAAACCCAGGTCATCTCATTCCAGAGTCTGGCCTTTTTTGAACATACTAACCTGCCAGGACTGAGTGCTGGGCAATGGAAGAAGAATTGATATAGGAAATCAGAGTCTTGTAGGAAGTAGGAGAGGCAGACCAGCTGAGGGCAATGGAAGCTGTGGGAATTTCAAGATGGAAGTTGTGATCAGTGGTATGAGATGCAGCAGAAAGTCCATAATAAATAAAAGCAGAAAAACAGACTAAGATGGCAAGAATTTGTTACCTTTAGTATTATGGAAGCCACGTTTACCTTTTAGAAATGATGGAACATTCAGAAAATAGTGGCAACATCTTAAAAAACTTCTGTTTGGGGGATTAGAAATTAAATAAATAAACCCACCCCAAAACCCTCCAGAATGCTGTCTGTCAATCAGAATAAGCCATTTTAAGGCTCAGTAACAAACAACCTTCAGACTTGGATGGAGTAACAGAAGTTTTTACTCACTGCATGTCCCGTAGCTGATGTTCTCCTCCATGTCTCCTTACTTTGGGTCCCAAGTTGATGGAACATCCACTATCTCAAGTATTGACATGTATCAACACATAGAGAGGGAACTCTGAACCACCTCACATTGACAATAATGTATTTTGGCTTAGAAGTGAATATGTTCCTTCTACTCACAACTTTGCCTGGATATAGCCATTTGGCTCCACTTAATCACAAGACTATCATTAGGAGACACTAACCAGACATAGGTAAGCAGATGGTACTAAGATTTTCCATAGGATGGGACCTGAAAGGAGTGATAGTGTCCAGGATTTTCTTTTCCCAAGGCAAGTTTGATAATTTTTTTTATACTTCAAGGAAAAAGAGAAAGAGCCAGTTGATTCAAATGGGAAAGATTGTAAATATTAAAAAGCATGTAGGCGTGACAGTGTAAAGTTTTAGAGAAGTGTAAAGGAACATGATAAAGAAGACAGAAAAAGGAGCAGCTTGAGAATGGACAAGTCCTCTGAGAGTCTGATGATTTTGAGAGTGAGACATATAGGTAGAGAAATGCTAGAGTAAAGAGAGAGGGAAAGCCTGAAACACTTTCTGTGAGAAATAGACTAGAATGGCCCAGTTATGCCTCATAAATCCAGTCAGGACCATACTGAACAAATGAAGCTGAAAGCTGAACCCAAAAGGACAAAGGAAATCATAAGTCTATATGGCATCTGAAATAATGTTTTACTCTTTTTTTTTTTTTGCTTAGGAAAAAAATGGCATTTTAAAGTTATGTGGTTTCCTTTATGTATGGAAAATAATAACAACAATCCTACAGCTTATGATACCACTCTCCATGTGTTGACAAGAAAAAGAACAATTCATGAGTAAGAGAATTTTCCTCAAGGGCCACATTCATCTTCACTAGACCATCTCTTAGCATGAGACTGGACAAGCAAACAATCCATAGCTTAGTTTATTTAGATTAAAAAAGAATTTTGACTCATGTTTCTAGGGAAATGAATTATACTCCAAATTTGAGGAGAACACTTCCATAGAATAATCAATGCCTAGGAACACAGTGTTATTTTTCCAGAGTTAGAGCACAAATGTAATTTGCTATTTATACATATATATTTATACATATATTTTTCAAGACTCTTATTTTTCTAAGTAGCAGAAAATCCAGTTCAATCTTACTTAAGCAAACAGGATATGTATTATGCCTTATACTTAAAAAACAAAAAGCAAAAAAACAAAAACAAAACAAAACAAAACCTGGGAATAGAATTAGGCTCCAGCAGCATGTACGGGTTCTTTTATTTTTCTCTCTCTCTTCTCCCTCCCTTAACCTCTCCCTCTCTGTCTGTCTCTCCATGTCTTTGTCTCTGTACCTCTCTCCCTCTTTCTTACTCCATCTCTGAGATCTTATTTCTACTGTACTAGCTTTCTTCCTAAATATGTTCTCTCACATGGTAACCAGATGTCCACCATCATCTCCATGTTTACATTCTACAAGCTTTAAGTCTAAAGGAAAGGAAAGACATTTCTTCCTACAGTTCCAACAAAAATTCCACAGTTGTGTTCTGCTGGTTCTGATTGGCTGGCTTGAGACATGTGACTGTCCTGAATGACTCCTATGATGGAGCCCCTTAGGCAGATCCAGATCACATATCCCCTCTTAAATTAGGGACTGGTAGAATGCAGGGATATCATCCCCAGGAGGAACAGAGCATCAGTTACAGATGAAGTAACAGATGCTATTTAGGTAAAACCAGTGTTTACTTACATTGAAAAAAATTTTAATTTTAACTATAATTTCAGTTCTTTCATATATTCTCTAAAGTTTTGGACTCACAGTCTCTAGTCAAAGAGAATAGCTTTATCCATAGCCTTTCAGACTCATCTATGTTTCTTTATGTAGCACTCTGAGTAAGAACTGTATTGAAAACAAGCAGAAAGTGGAAAAAAAAGAAAAAGATAACCTAACAAGCTAAAGTCAGAATATTTTCAATGATGGCTAACTAGAATTATTCTATAATTACTCCACCACAGCCCTGAAAGTGAGTCACCAAGAAATGAATATTTATAAGCTTTCTGACCTCAAAAAATTCAAAATCTTAAAGGAGGTCACCTAAGGAGACTGTGGAAAACTTCCATGCAACTTATTGGCAGATGATTTTAGTTCTTATTTCAAAAAGCTTGGTATGAAATGCATGCCATCTGGTTACTGGGAAAATTCTAGTGTGTATTAATTGCTTGTGTGAGAGACATTCCTTCCATTTAGTTGTAAATGATTGCACCTGCAAAGGGGGAAAAAAAAGAACATGTCTTATCACTTGCTCCTGGGGCTGGAAGATTTGATGACACAATACTGCTATTTCATCCACTTTTAAAATCTGTGTCTGATCAGTACAGCTGTTCTCCCCACAACTATTTTGAATATGCTGCGTTGTATACCAGAACACAGGATTGCTGGGGAAAAATTTCAAATAGTACTAAATGTGAAGACTGCAGTGGTTCCTTTCCATTTCTTGAAGGCATTTCTAACTATTTCAAGTTAAAAATGCAGGTATTTCTGATTTTGATTTTAACTCTACCAAAGGAGTGTATTTCAGAAAAGCCGATTTTAGGCAATTCTGTATTTTCTAGGCTCGACTCACCTGAGACTATTGGCAAATCTCTGCCTAAAATGAAGCAGATCTCTGCCTAAAAGCATAAGTGGAGGGGCACCTGGGTGTCTCAGACAGTTAAAAGTCTGCCTTCAGCTCAGGTCATGATTCAGGGTCCTGGGATTGAGTGCTCCATTGGGCTCCCAGTTCAGCGGGAAGCCTGCTTCTCCCTCTCCCACTCCCCCTGCTTGTGTTCTGTCTCTCGCTGTGTCTCTCTCTGTCAAATAAATAAATAAAATCTTTTTTAAAAAAGGTACAAGTGGAAAGCTCGGTGGAAGGGTCCTTCATCACATTCCCTGTGAGACCATAGAGATAATCAATGCATCAAGCCTCAAACTGGGGAGACTTTCAGACTTTAAAAGTTGAAAACCCTGTTATGAAAAGCCTTGTAATATTATAGTCTATTTTGTGGAACCAACCTTTATTTCATCTGTGGTGCACTATTGCATTACCCTTAATAGTGCAAAGTCAGAAGAGACAAAGGAGTTTTCCTTAATGGTACAGAGGAAGGATGATGGAATTTAGAGTTTAGGTAGAGTTTATGCATATCCTAGCTTTGTCACTTATTAGCAGTGTGATCTTTGGGAAATTACTTGCATTCTGTGGACTTTAGTTCCTAAAAAGAGGATTGAATACAATTTTCCTAGGGCAGATGAGAAGTTTTCATGAAATATACATGAAACTGCTTGGTACATAGTTAAAACTCCATACATATTAATCTAATGTCCCTTCCTCAACTCAAGCATTATAGAAGTGCTCTATTATAACCAGTCTTCCCAAGTTAATCTCATTCTACCTATTAAATTTACAACATGCACAAATTATTTTCTGCTAAACGAATATCATCTACAAATTCAGACTTGCAAGCTCCTCATGAAAGGATGTAAAAAGAGGGATTTCTTCTTCATTTGTGAGCATCAGACATTGAGAAATAACAAATATAAATATTGGCAGAATCCTAACCAGTGGATCTGATTTTATTCCTCCAACATGTGTAAAATCTTTCCAGAGGTATATTTAGTATGTCATTTTGCTAAATGATAGCTTTGATTCCTACTGCCAGAGGTGATCTCTTTTTATCAAATGGCAATTCAGCTCTTGATATGCCCACATCACAGAAAATATAGGAGTCGAAATCCCAGGAATACTGAACTACTTAATCAAGTGGTGACAGACATACTTATTCAATACTACCAAGACAAGGAGAATACCATACTCCATCTTCAGAGAATAGGAATGCAACTATCAATTATGGCCGCTGAGTAGTAATTTGGGCCACAGCACTGCAATGGGAAACTCAGCTGGCATATACCTGGTGAAGCCTTTAAATCAAAAAACGTGATGTGGAAGTTAAAACCAAGTGATAAAAATCTTTAAAGATCTGTAACAACTTACCAACAGAGACAACATAGTATGTAGAGTATAACAAAATAGAGATTAGGGATAATGGTTCTTGACTATTACCCATCAATGAAGAGTGTTTAAGATTGAATTGTCAAAAAATTGGTTGTCATACATGGAATTGAATGCATGCTTGTTTTCTGGTTTTCCAATGCCTTTTTTTTTTTTTCCAAAAAAAAAAAAATGGTACATTATTAGAAAAAAGAAAAGCAGAACAAAGCAGAACCTATTGTCATATGGGGGGTGTTAAAGATGAATATGTTAACATCTTATTCACTTCTATCCCAAATTTTCAAGAATATCAGTTTGCTTCTTAAACATTTAATTGTGCTGTGCCAGATTCTAAATGGTGTGAATTGATGGTTTCAAGCATTTAGCTTCCCTTAACACCACTTTAACAGCTGACATTTATGATTAATAATATATATCTTTTTTAAAATTTATTTATTTATTTGACAGACAGAGATCACAAGCAGGCAGAGAGGCAGGCAGAGAGAGAGGAGGAAGCAGGCTCCCCGCTGAGCAGAGAGCCCGATGTGGGGCTCGATCCCAGGACCCTGGGATCACAACCCAAGCCGAAGGCAGAGGCTTTAACCCACTGAGCCACCCAGGGGCCCCAATAATATATATCTTTTAAATCAATGTTTTACCATCATATTAAAAATTGTGTTTTTAAAGAGCTATGCTCACTTGGCTAGAATTAGTTAATTCACACTAAATGATGTTTTGATTAAGAGAATTTCTTTTTCATTGGATTCATGGAGTTTTTAGAAATTTTGTTTAGTAGTTCAATATTGAAGTTCCATTTTATTAATTAGAGCTGGGATTTGATTTCCTGCATGTTGAATGTTGTAGCTACTGGAAATATTACTTAAATAATTGTTGGTTTATTGCACAGGTTGGTTAAGGTCAAGGAGACCAAATCCCCGCTTAGATTTCAGAGATGACAGAACATATCTGTTTTGATCAGGGAGTTACCATGTGCATAAAGATGTCCTCTCTCTGGGATCATACCACTTTGCTATTCTAAGATCTTTAATATTTTATGCATTATGCATTTGTCAGACAGGAAGGTACTTTCCTCTACTAAAAAGATATGTTTATTGAGGAAGTTGTATTTAGAAGCAAGAGCTTATGTTCCAGTTGGTAAGAGTTAACCAAAACTATAAATATATAAGGTCTAATTATACAAGGAAAGTAAATTAAACAGTCAATTTATTTTTGAATTAGTTTTTTATTTTCATTTTTGTCTTTATATTGTATTTTGTCTTAAAAACAATGATTTTAAAATTAAATATATTTAAAATAATTATTTAAAGTAAAAAAATATATAAATATATTAAACATTTAAAGTTGCCTTTAATTCTTTAGCTTTCTGTGTTGGTACTATTCTCTAACTCTGTGCTGCATAGACATATAGTTCCAATTTCTCACTTCACCACAAAGTGAGGATTCAGGCCAGGGAATTGGGCAGAAAGATCAGTTATGACAAAGATGGGAAAAGAAAGAGCTGAACTTTGTCTCTTGCACCAATTCCCTGCTTACATCCTTAGGACTTAAGTCTTGCATCACTTCCTCCTTAGGTTAAAACCCTTGGAAAGAACAGGGTTGATATTCTGTAAGCTAGCCTATTGAGTTTGCCATATCTCATTCTCTGAAGGCAGAATAATAATAACAATAACAACATCCTTAGAAAATAACACACTCACACATACTCAGAGGTAGACCATGCTGGATGACTGTTTTAGTTATTGGACTGGCTTGGATGTAAAGTATGGATGATGAGAAGCCAAATATGGGAGCAGGAGGGAGAGAGAGGTTTCCCAGATAATTATACAAGAAGTGCATTTGGATGCTCTCAGATACATCTACCTGGAGTACTTGTTCTGTCTTCTGCCTTCTATTTCTTGCCCGACTCCCTGCATATCCCCCATCTATCTCATTATCTGTCTTTATTGATGAAACATCACTCTAGGTGAGGGAAGTCAGAGTTCCTGGCTCCTGTGGGTTGAAAGATGAGAAGAAGTATATCTAACCATCTGCCGCAATGATTCTATGGGAAACTGCTTCCTGGGTTTCAACTAATGACGCACAAATAACTTAAGAACAATACTCATTCTGTTTGGGGGGGCAGGTTTATATTAACACCTTTTTATCTGGGATGAATCTAAGCACTTTCCTTTCATTAAGCTATTTCTCTTAGAAAGAGCCACTCCTACTCCTAGGTACATGGTCTGAGTTGTGTTTGAACATGACCTTATTTGCAGCCATCTTGGTCACTGTATACTGACTAAAGTGTTACCTGTGTTGGCTTAGTGCTAGTGACACCATGATACAAGGAACTTCAATATTGAACACCTAAAGGCACAGATCTCTAATACCAAGACAGAATATTCCTCCATGGCCGAAACATTTCTTCTTCCATTAATACTGACTGATGAGTTATCACTTACCGACAAGAAAAATACTTTGAAGTATTTTAGATCTTTGAAGATCAAAGATCTAACATGATCTCCTTTTTACCTTTTCAGTTCTGTCTCTCATCCCTCTCCCACCCATGTGCTGAAAACTTTGCAAATTACTGAGCATGTCCCTGACTCTTTGTACATACAGTTTCTTTTGCTGCTAGACTCTTTTACCATACTTCATTGCCTGGTTAACTTATTTGTGCTTAGATTTGCTTCAAATCAACTTGGGTTTATTTCCTGTTACAAGTCCTTTACTGATTCTCACAAGAATTTGATTAAGCACTGCTGTTAAGTGCACATTAAGCTTCTCCTGGTGAGGCTCCTCACACTCTTGTTTTCTCTCTTCTCTCTTGGATTATGCATTCCTTCAGAGTTTGTGCTGTGTATCTCTGGTATTAAGATACTCACTAAATACTTGTTTCTGTGATCAAAACTGGTTATCTCTGGGTGCCAACTGTTAGAAAAGTGCTAGTATTTTGCTATGTTTTTAATGGGAACAAATTGGAAAGAATATAGGATAGAGGTCACTGATGGAAAAGAAGATTTGAAAGATGAGAATGAATTTGACTGGAAATAAAAGCTTGTAGAGTTATTATAATTATTAGAAACATTTGAATGTCAGGCTAAGAAGTTATGCTGAATGAGGAGTCTAGAAACATTGAAGAACTTTAAGGAGAATTACATGATTATAGTTGTAATAATGATGGATAAAATAAAAGAACAGAAGTGATTGGAGTTCCTTTTGCCTTTCATGTGCTTTCTTTTCTTTTTAGTCTCTCATTCTATACTTTTTCAAATGCTGAGTTAAGGACATAAAATTTAAAAAATCATACTAGTCACTTTGACACTTAATGAGTAAGATTATGGAAACTTAGGATCAAAAAAGTCTTGGTCATCTACTTGAATCACCTTATTCAGTATTTGATTTTTTTCCCCCTATAAGATTTTTATTACAATCTATACTTTCAGTTCATGTGTCCTAATCTAGCTCATTCAACTTTTGGAAAAAAAACACTCTCAAAGAGTTTATTTTTATATTTAATTAAGATGTACATCTCTTTTAGATCAATCACTAGCCTTAGACCTCCTCTTTAATACTACATATAACAAATCAGCACCTGCTTTTTTTTAAGTTTTTTTTTATTAAGCTTTTTAATTTAAACATATAATAATGTAACCCCACTACCCTCTCCCAACCCCTCTCCCCCACCCACCCCACTCAGTTTGTTTTATGACATTAAAATTCTCTTTTGGTTTGTCTCCCTCCTGATCCCATCTTGTTTCATTTTTTCTTTTCCTACCACCTTAACCCCCACCCCCGTTGCATCTCCATTTCCTCATATCAGGGAGATCATGTGATAGTTGTCTTTCTCCAGTTGACTTATTTCGCTAAGCATAATACCCTCTAGTTCCATCCATGTCGTCACAAATGGTAAGATTTCATTTCTTTTGATGGCTGCATAGTATTCCATTGTATATATATACCACCTCTTCTTTATCCATTCATCTGTTGATGGACATTTAGGTTCTTTCCATAACTTGGCTATTGTGGACATTGCTGCTATAAACATTCGGGTACACGTGCCCCTTCGGATCACTACGTTTGTATCTTTAGGGTAAATACCCAGGAGTGCAATTGCTGGGTCCTAAGGTAGCTCTATTTTCAATTTTTTGAGGAACCTCCATGCTGTTTTCCAGAGTGGTTGCACCAGCTTGCATTCCCACCAACAGTGTAGGAGGGTTCCCCTTTCTCCACATCCTCGCCAGCATCTGTCTTTTCCTGACTTGTTCATTTTAGCCATTCTGACTGGTGTGAGATGGTATCTCATTGTGGTTTTGATTTGTATTTCCCTGATGCCCAGTGATGTGGAGCGCTTTTTCATGTGTCTGTTGGCCATCTGGATGTCTTCTTTGCAGAAATGTCTGTTCATGTCCTCTGCCCATTTCTTGATTGGATTATTTGTTCTTTGGGTGTTGAGTTTGCTAAGCTCTTTGTAGATTTTGGATACTAGCCCTTTATCTGATATGTCGTTTGCAAATATCTTCTCCCATTCTGTCAGTTGTATTTTGGTTTTGTTGACTGTTTCCTTTGCTGCAGCACCTGCTTTTTTATGATAAATCTTCAAGTAGTTGAACATAGCCACCTTGTTTTCAGTGAGGTTCCTCTACTCCAGAATAAACACTTGATTCCATTCATTCTAAGCTACCTGATGTGTCATATTAAATTTTAGGTACAGGTGTAAATCTATGTGTCCTTAAGGAAAATACTTATATAACAGAAATGCTTTCCATAACTATTTGTATGAATTATTTGCATACCTGTTACAGATGTCTGTTTTTGTCTTCTTGTAAGTCAACCATTGATTTTCCTAGGGATTCTGATTCTTTATGTTTCCATGCTTCAGTTTGATATGTCTTTTTAAGTAAACACAGTATCTGACCTAACCAGTCTCTACTTCATCATTGACAAGGTTTAGCTTCTAATCAAAGTCCATATCACTCTTTCTCCATGATCCAACATAACAGTTGCTATTTTCATCTTTGCTCTTAGCCTTTCATCACTCAAATTTTATAATGACATTGTCTAGTGATGAACTAGGATATAAACACAGCATGTCTTCCTTATTCTGTATTTGTACAGTTGTGGGTTTTGGCCTCTGGTGAAAGTTCTTATGTTTATTGCTATCAGATTACATCACATTATGTTTAACTCATCATCGGTCTACCCTGATGACAACATATTTATCTAGTATATAACATATTCCATTCCATTTATAATGTATTTTGGAAGTTTAAAAGAAAACCAAAGTACATTTTTTATTAGCTTACCAATCTTAGACATAAATTCCTTCTTTCAAAATTTGTTCATTCTTTTTGGCATGAAAAATAATTTTATTTGACAGTGAAGTTAGAAGCAAAAGATTAAGAAACTCAGCTTTTCTTTGTATCATCTCTTGTCAGTGACTGATGGCAGCTATGGCCTTTTTTTTTTTCTTTTTTCATTACTATGCCTTTATTTTCTTCAGAGAGGTTTATCCTTAACTATAGTTGTTTCTCTTATTTATTTACTTGTTGATTGCCATTATTCCTCACTAAAACATAATTTATAATAGTTAAATTTTTCAGCAAGACAGGAAATGATTTTTCAAATATTCTGATTTTTTTTTTCCCCCAAAGAGAGTCATCCAGTTAGTTTTGAATCTCTGCAACATTGTATTTATTTGTCAAGTTTATGCATTGCATCCAGAAAATACCCTTTCTTCTCTGGAGCTGGCTTTGTAGTTAATAATACATGCCTGAGGTGTATTAGTTCTCTTCATCTCTCTCCTTTTTTCCCCTCATAAATGTCAGGCAAAATGCATCTACCCTTAGGTTCATGGTTTTCAACTGCAAGCTCATAATTTCTTTAATTGGGCAACTATACTGTTTCACCTAGCATTCATTATGCCTGTTTGAGTTAAGTTACACTGCTATCATTTCGTGTGGATCAGGGGTCTAATCACATCAAGTTACAGAGAATTCTCTGAAGTTTATTATTGTGCTGAACTAAAACTCAACTTATTTTAATTAACTTACTCATTAATATTACCAATTTATTATTCATAAAATATGTGTTAGTCTATCAATAGCATTCTTCTGTAAGGTAACACTTCTTGAGTCTTGTTTTTTGCATTTAAAAAATTGTTTTCAGATTCTAGTGTGGGCCTCTTTATCTCAGCATTTTTCTCCTCAATTTTCCCTTCCAGTAAAAATGAAGATAGAGGTAAATGAGAAATAATGCTGATAAAATGTAAAGTATTATCTCATCATAGCATTTTCTGTCTCTCATTAACTTAATTAATGTTGACTGCATCCCAGTCATTATATGGAAAGCCACAAGGGTCTCAGTTATGTTCACTCATTTTTGTCATTTCTTCTGCCCCTTTGCTAGTGTCTGCCACTAAGGAGGACACTTCAGTGCCATTCTCCATCACTGCTACTGCTGTTGATGGTTTCTATGAGACTCATGATGACATTGCCAAGGCTGTTGTTTCCTGGGACAGGTGGCATTCACTGGCATTCTGTTGAGGTACATAATGCCCTTGAAATCAATCCAAGTGGTTGCTTTGTATCAATAGTAATCCACTTTGCAAATCTCTATCTTTTAATTGATGTAATTAGACAGTTTACATTTGATGTAATTATTGATCTGTTAAGGCTTACACCTGATGTATTCTTTTTTCTTTTTTTTTGTTTGCTTTTTTTGTTTTTCATTTATTTATTTTCTTTTTCCTGCCTTCCTGTGTGTGACTTAACTTTTTTTTAGACTTCCATTTTATCTATTGTGTTTTTTCTTACTGTATCTCTTTGTGTTTGTGTGTGTGTGTATGTGTATATATATATATACACACATGTACATATATATATTTATATTTAGTGATTGTTCTGGATGTTTACACTATATATAAGTAATTTATCAGTCTATCTAATGGCATTGACATTTTTTTTTTAAAGATTTTATTTATTTATTTGATAGACAGAAATCACAAGTAGGCAGAGAGGCAGAGAGAGAGGAGGAAGCAGGCTGTCTGCAGAGCAGAGAGCCCGATGCGGGGCTCGATCCCACGACCCTGGGATCATGACCCCAGCCGAAGGCAGCGGCTTTAACCCACTGAGCCACCCAGGTGCCCCTGGCATTGACATTTTAACAGTTCAAGTAAAGTACAGTAACCTTATCTACCTTTATTTTTTCCTGATTGTAATAAAATTGCCTTAAATATTTCCTCTGTATACAGAGAACTCCTTTAAGCAGCGTTTTAATGTTTGCTTCAAACATCAAACATAATTTAGAAAACTTAAGAAGAAAAGGAAAGCCTATTACATTTACCCATATTTTTGCTCTTTCTGTTGCCCTGCTATTTTAAACTTTAAAAAAAAAATCATCTTTCCCTTTCAAGAACTTATTTTAGCCATCAGATAGCACTGGAGGCAAAAAATTCTCTTAGTTATTCTTTATCTAAGAATGTCTTGATTTCTCTTTTATTCCTAAAAGATATTTTCACTGGATATTGGTTTCTCGTTGACAGTATTTTTTCTTAGCACTTGGAAAATGCATGATTTTCTTCTGCCCTCTATGATTTCTGATGAAAAATCTGTTGTTATTCAAATTATTTTCCCCTTATAGCTAAAGTGTAGTTTTTCTTGCTGCTTTCAATGTTCTTTCTTCTTAGTTTTTGTAGGTATGATTATTGTATGTCTTGGTACAGAATTGGGGGAGGGTTTATCTTGTTTAGCTTCCACTACGCTTCTTGAATATGTAATTTATATCTTTTGCCAAATTTGATAAATGCAGCCATTATTCCTTTAAGTACTTTTTCAGTCCCAGTTTCTTTTTCCTCTCCTTCTACTCTATTTTAAAGGTGTTCAATCTGTGCTACAGTTCCGTATATCCCTGATTCTGTTCAGTTTGTCAATGATTGCCTTTTCTCATTCAAGTTGAGAGTTTCCTGGTTCTTGGTATGAAAATAATTTTCTATTATGTTCTGGACATTTGGGGTATTATGCTATGAAGATCTGGATCTTATTTATTCCTCTGTTTTACCAAGTTTTCTTTGATATCACCCTGGCAGAAGAAAGGTAGCACTACCTCACTACTCCTGGGTGGGAATGGTTTACCACCTAGCCTTCATTGACACTTCAAGGGGGAGGTATGCCTTGTTACTAGTCAGCAGGGATGGAAGTTGAGGTTCCCACTGGCCTCTGATGTTGCCCCCTGTCTGAAAGGAGAAGAGGTGCTTCCTTTCTGCTTCGCATGTGGCCTCTACTGATACAGATATAGAGGAGACTGTCCTCATTAGTGCTAAGAGGTTGCAAAAGTCCTTAATTCCTAGTTATTCTTCTCTGACACTAACTCAGCAAAGAGGGAATTGAATATCTCATTACTCCTGGGTCAGAGTGTAAGTCCAGACTCCCTACATGGTCTCCACTGACACTGCAGAGGGGTGGAGGTGTTACTTTGGGGTGGGAATAAAATTCCCAGCTCCTTGCTATCCAGCCTTCTCTGACATGACCATGGTTTGGGAATTGGGACGTTTTATTAGACTCTTGAAATGGTGGAGTCCAGGCCCTCTTCTTAGCCTTTACTGATTAGCTGGGGATGAGGCTATAGGGTTTTTTCTTTGTTTTTTGATGTTTGAATGGAGGTGGGTGGTTATTGTCTAAAAGTATTGTTTTGCTAGGCCCCTTCCCTGGTCCTTTGGCTAGAGAGAGCATGCTTTTCTTGTGACATCTTTTGTCTGCATCTGATGGTATTTCTGAGTTGCTGGATTCTCTAATATCCAATCCAGAATATATGAAGCAAAAAGAAAATTCTGGAAGTTCACCACCATGTCGTTAATTTCTTAGTTTCCATGTCCTTAGTCAGTCTTCTCTCTGCTTTCAGTGTCTTCTCTTTCTTTTATATATATGTCCAAGGTTGTTAGCTGTACTTAGCAAGACAAATAAGGAGAAGTAGGTCTGTTCCATATTCTGACACTTACCTACCAATATGGTCAAAATTTGGCCTTTATAACTTCAGTCCAAATAATTGGTTCCATGTTGGGAAAATGCTACTGCTAAAACAACAGATGTGTAAGTAGAGGGGTAAAGAGTCTCATTACTCACAGCACTGAAGAGATACTATTTTAAACTAGAGGGGTAAAGAAAGTCTCATTACTCATAGTATTGTAGAGATATTATTAAGCCTTTTCATTTCTATATGCACTAAGAAAGTTAATCTAACCTTAACAATAATGAGAAACTGTTCTCAAGCAAATAATTACAGGTAAAAATGAAAAGGAACTAATATTTATTTCCCATGAAATTTCAAAATAGGAAGATTTTTAAAATTTTATTTATAAGGAACATGTGTGAAAAAGCTGACCTTTGAAATGAAATTTACTCTATTCCACCATCATAATTGTTTAATTGTATATATGGTATTACTATTTCTCAATAGGCTATTTCTCCCATTGTAATGTAATGCTTCATATTATTTTACCTATATGTGAGTTATTTCCAAATTGACTATAAGATCTCCAAGTTATTGCATCCTCTAAAAAAAGAATTTGACCCCAGAGTGTATGCTAAATATATATGCTTTAAGCTAAGTGGAACTGAAAAAGCAACATAAAAAGCTTTCCATAATCAAAGGAGATTTACTTCAGGTCATGGAACACAAAATTTCAGAGATGAGAGGCATCTAAGTGCTTTTTCATACCTACTAGCCATCTTGAATTCATGTCCAGCAGAGATGATATGAAACAAAAGTTGAAGCACACGTGCTCTTTAAAGCAGACTGAGGCTGGGGTCACAGTATAAATATATCCTGAGAAATGTAAACATTATAGGTTAATCTAGTACCAAAGGAATGTGTCTTATTTGAAGACATGAGTGCTTAGTACTTAATATTGGCCAAAGAAATATTAGAAAAATTTTAATCTATGGTATTAATTTATGATCTGTAAAAAGCTTTGTGAAGACAATCCAAAACCTCAAATGAGTTGTTTCTACCCTGTTTTGGAAAAAAAAAATATTTTTCGTGGTATGTGCTGGTAAGTCAGAAATTTCTAAAGGAAAACAAACTTCTTTATTGCCTTTCTGTTTGTACAGGTGTTTGTATTTTATATATATTTCTATTAAGAAAGTAATGGCATACATTTCATGATAGAAAAAAAAGTCCAAAATCCTTTCATCTTACTGTTTATCTGTGTTAGTATACCAAAAGGTTCCAGATATAAGATATAACCTGCTAAAAATACAGCTATAACTAGCCTTATTTACAAGACTATTTTAGTCTATTTGTAGGAAGGGCTAAGCTTTTCATGGGAAGAAATTCATAGTAAGCAAGACAAATGCAGCTGGATTGAAGGACAGATGGAAAGATATGGGATGATTGTAATGTGCATTACTCAGATTTAGTCTGGACCTTTTTCTTCTCTTCTACTCATCACCCGCAATTTGAGGTATTAACCCAGTATCTTGGAGAGAGAAAGTGGCTGTTTAAACGGTATTATTATTATTAGGGCTTCTGAGCAAGGATCAGGCACTACCATTTTGTGGAGGGGCATTTCCTTGTGGGCCAGGTGTGGAGTCACTGTGAGAAGGAACATGGAATTCTTGGAGCCATTTCTGGGAGGTCAGATAAGAGCATATTGAAGAACAAGTAGCCTGGAGATCTACGATGGCACTGTATGAGGCATCCTTTGGGATTTCTAAACTCTTCTAGTAAGACTGGAACAGAGGATAGCAATTCTGGAGATGAAAGCTGAGCCAGTTAAAACGGTTTGTTTCCATTACAATGACCTTGTTATACATTTTCTAGATTGATGTTGTCTAGAAAGAAAGACACCAATTATCTTAGAAACCTAACTTCTTTTTAAAATTCATATTCCTTTGGAACTAATTTATAGGACACATTTGAAAATTTCTTGTGTTATTTTATAGCTACTTTTTGCCATTGACTAAATAAAAATATTTTTATTTAACTATCAACTATCAACTACCCCTTCCAGAAGACTTAGTGCCTAGAACTTCTGCCAATCTACAAATACTTGCTACTGTGCTTTAAAATATAGTTAAGTGTTTTGAATTTATTATACTGATAACTGGGATTTTTGAAAATTTTTATTTTACAGATCTGAAATATTTTTCTATTAAACCTGGGTCTCTATTAGAGGTCTCAGGAGTGTCCCTTTGCAACTATTAAAAATACTTCAATACATTAGTTTCGGCATTAACTGGCTCTATGACCATGGGCAAGTAAGTTATGGGGCCTCTTTGATAATAAGTCTCTAGGCTGTGACCTTCCTAATTGTTTCTTATCTTTATTTCCTCCTATCTCTACCCCTTAGGTGAGACAGGAAAACTAGAGGGTATTAAAGTCAACTTTTTGCTTATGTGAGATAAGGCTATGTTAAGGTCTTTTTCATTGGAGAGTAGGCCTTTGTTATGGCAGATGCTCCGGTCATACTTCAAAATGGTTATTTTTCTCCCCTCCTGCCAAAGATAGGAGGTGATATAAGTTGGCTCTTCAAACAAGGTGGGTTTCCTGGAGGAAAAAACAATGAAACTATTAGTAATACCCTAAGATTATACTCCT
>ML110310.1:13839-27546 GCA_003697995.1 Taxidea taxus jeffersonii | reverse complement strand
CTAGAACAACCAACACTGACTCAATAAGAATTAGAACATCTAAACAGACCTGTAATATGAATATTAAGAACTGAACTAAGAATTTTAAAACTTCTAGTTGTTGAATCACTAGATTGTACACCTGAAACTAATATTACACTACATGCTAATTAACTGGAATATAAGTAAAAACTTTTTTTTTTAAGGAAACACTTTTAAAAAGGAATTTTAAAACTCCTATAGAGAAAAATCTAGCCCCAAATCTAGTGGGACTATTCCCAAAAACCTAGTCCCAAATGGCTTCACTGGTAATTTCTATCAAACATTTTAAAAATTAATGCCAATCCTTCACAACTTTCTCTGAAAAATAGGGAAGGGGGGAGCAATTCCAAACTCATTCTGTGAGGCCAACATTACAGTAACACCAAAATCAGAGACAACTCAAGAAAAAGAAAACTACATACTAAGATCTCTTGTGATTATTGAGACAAAAATTCTCAACAAAACATTTTCAAACTGACTCTAGCAACATAAAAAGAAAGGAAAGTTATATACACCATGACCAAGTGGGATATATCCCAGATTGGTTTAAAGTGTGAAAAATGAAATATGCCATATTAATAGAATAAAGGACTAAAGCACATAATCATTGTTAATGGATACAGAAAAAAAATGGAAAAAATCCAACACACTTTCATGATAAAAATTCTCAATAAACTTGGAATAGAAGTTTTCTCAAGTGATAAAGGGTATCTATAAAAAACTGACAGATAGTATTTGATAGTGAAAGACTGAATATGTTCTCCCTAAGATCAGGAACAAAACAAGGATGCTTAATAAAGCTGTCCAAAGCATGGAATTGCATATTTAAACTAACCTGATTGGAAGAATTTCTACTAGATTACCAAACTGGATTGCACTAAATACCAAAAAGTTATGGCTGAAGCGAGAACAGCAATGGAAAGTTCAGATTTGGTTCATGGCTCTGAGAATGGAATTATGTTTTCAGATTTATTGCAAGTTAACATCTGCCTCTGCCTATAAAAGTCAATGAAAAGTTGTGGTAAGTTTTAAAATCAAATTTACTCACTGGTCTTACTCCAAAACTTGCTAGACTGTCAACGACCGGGAGAACACCTTGTGTATAGTCTCATTTTACAAAGCCAAAGGGAGGCATTGCAAACCTAGAGTTCTTTGCTCCTTGGGGTAATGCCACCTGATTGATTCTCCCAAAAGAAGGGCAGCTTTTAATGTACCTTTATATGAGAACTGTCCACCTGAAGAAAAAAAAGGAAATTCTATGAAATATGTGAGTAATATAATCCCCAAATAAGCTTCTCCTATTTTTCTTTTTTACTTTTTAACAGAATGCTCGTTTTAAAATATGATAGTATTAGTAAAATGCATTTTGCATCTAAAGCAAGTTATTTGCTCCTCTGCTACAGATTTTAGTTTTTATATGTTACAATACTTTGCATAATTAGACATCACTGTAATTTGTATTTTTCTAAGAAAAATAACTATTATCTGAACACAATTTTGTTTTTGAAGTGGATTTGAAGAGTCATTAATTGGACCTTAAGATAAATTGATTTGGGAGGACAGATTGGATATAGAAATACATCTTGGAAAGTGATTAATAACACGAAAGGAAATAATAAATAGCATGTTCCCTTGGAAATGGACTATAAACATCCAATGTCTGAATGATATTGTACATCTGCAATTCTCAGCCTTGCCACCTAAGACCCAATTTTTATGCCATTATAAACACAGCTGTTATTTGTCTTCTGCAACTGAAAAAAAAAGAAAGAAAAGAAAAGAAAAAGAAAGAAAGAAAACGAAAAAAAAAAACAAGGGAGAATCTTATTGGCTATTGCTGTACTACTACTATTGATGGTACTTTTGCAAAGTTAAGGGCTTTATTTTCCTTTATTTGGCATTATATTTTAGTGACCAACAAACAGATTAGTTTGATTAGAAGATGGAAATATTACAGCAGAAAGAAGGGGTAAGTGAAGGCAGACAGTGACCAAAGGCTTCCTGCAGGCACTAATGCCCCTGTTTCTAAGTGTTGTGAGTTAATTCTTATTACTTTTTCTGATAACTGGTATTATTGATTTCTTTTTAAATGCCTTTTCCCCATTTGACAATTATTTACAATTCTAGGCTTAAAGTGAGATAAGCGAATGCAGGAATTTATAACTGGACATACATGCAAGAAGAAACAGAATCCACTTCCTCCTACCATACCACTGAGCTTACAGATTTGGATTTATGTTGATCAAAGGAGGATGAGATCAGAATAACAATTTTCAGTTTCTTTAATGTTAGCCAGACTTCTCAAAATAACTTTTATTTTCTATCCAGAATTTTCTGTATTTATCTCTGAAAACTAACAATATAAAGTCCAAGTAAAATAGGAAAATAGACAGGGATATGAAGATGGCAACAGAATAGGAGGACCCAGACTTACCCTGTCCCATCAACACAACTGGATAACTATCAAATCATCCTAAATAACCCCAGAAAATTGACCTGAAGACTGGCAGAACAGACTCCACAGCTAAAGATAGAGAAGAGGCCACATCAAAAAAAGTAGGAAGTGCAGAGAACAGTTTGGAATAGAACCAGATCATGGTCACTGCAGTGAGAAGGAAGCTATCATCATGGAGAAGGGAGAAAAGACGGGCTAGCAAACAAGGGACCACATGGGGAAAACAAACCCATAGCAATTAGCTTGGAAAATCAGAGAGGCTGAATTTTATGAGTTCTTACAACCATCTGGGCTTAAAGCCTGCAGTTTTAAGGTCAGCAGGCTTGGCTCAGGGAGAGCCCCCAGGCATTGGAATTGCTAGAAGGCAGGGCAAATGACTGGTGGACGTACGACATGAAAACAGTGATCTGAAGAGCTCCTGGGGCCCACTGTGGGAAGGTTATTTGTTCATCTTGGACTGTGTCCCAGAAAGGCAGCATTTACAGAGATACCCCCTTAGGGACAAAGGAACTGGTTGGCACCATTTTCCTCCCCCATCCCTCAGCATAAGCACAGGGCCATCTGTGGGAATCAGTACAGCACCAACACTCCTACCTAACTTGCTTACACCAAGCTTCCTCCCAGCACTCCAGTGGGACTATTCCTTTCAGTCTCTTGCCTCGGTCCCAATGTGGCAGGCCCCCTCCCCCAGAAGACCAGTCCAAACCTCTACAAACACCATGTATCCTGATATGGCCATTTTACTGAGCCTTGATTCTGGAGATAGTGACAACAGGTCTTATTTCACAAGAAGACCAGAGCACACCTAGTTAAAACTCACCACATTCAGGCAAAGAGAACCTCTCTAGATGACTGACCTGAAGGATAAAGTGTCCAGGATAAAACAGCAGAGAACATGCAATACACATTGGAGACACTCTTGGAAGCACCAGGCCTTAGGAAACAGAGGACGCCATAAGGCAGGGCACTACAAGACTTTTTCTTCATAACACCATTACCCTCAAGAATAGGAAATTTAGCTGGTTTTCCTAACATGAGAAACAGGAACAGAGACTTATACAAAGTGAGAAGACAGAGAAATGTATCCCAAATGAAAGAATAGGACAAAGCCAAGATCTAAGTGAACAGATATAAGTAATATGCCTAAAGAGAATTTAAAGTAATGATCATAAGGATACTCACTGGAATTGAGGAAAGAATGGAAAGCATGAATGAGATGCTTAATACAGAAATAATAACATTGCAGAAATAAAGGGTATAATAAATGAAATGAGAAAAATGCTTGATGGAAAGAAGAGAAGTATGGGAGAAGCAGAGAAACAAATTAGTAATCTAGAAGACAGAAAAAATGGTAAGTAATCAAGCTGAACAAAAGAGAGAAAAAATAGTTATGCAAAATGAGAATAGACTTAGGGAACTCAGTGATTCCATCGATCATAATAACATTTGTATTATAGGAGTCCCAAAAGAAGAAGAGAGAAAAGGGGGAAGAACAATTTATTTGAAGAAATAATGGCTGAAAACATCCCTAATCTGGGGAAGGAAACAGATATACAGATCCAGGAGGTATAGACAAGTCCAATCAAAACCAACAAAAGTAGACCTACACCAAGGCAAATTGTAATTAAATTGGCAAAATACTGATTAAAAAAAATTAAAAGCAGCAAGAGAAAAGAAGATAGTAACTTACAAGGGGAAACCCATAAGGCTAGCAGGATATTTTTCAGCAAAAACTTTCTAAGCCAGAAGGGAGTAGCATGATATATTCAACGTACTCAATGGGAAAAATTTGCAGCCAATAATACTCTATCCAGCAATGTTATCATTCAGAATAGAAGGAGAGATAAAGAGTTTCTCAGACAAACAAAAACTGAAGGAGTCATGACCACTAAACCAGCCTGGTAAGAAATATTAAATGGGACTCTAGAATGGAAAGGAGAGACCAAAAGTGACAGTATAAAGTCAGGAAACACAAAAGCAGTAAAAATGAATATTTCTGTAAGAAATCAATCAAAGAACTCACAAAATAAAAAGATGTAAAATATAACAACATATATCTAAAATACAGGGAGGACACAAATAAAGAATGGATTCACATAGAACACTACATCAAAAACTAATGATGTACTATTACACAGTGGCTCACTGAACATAATAAAACAAATCTTTAATTTAAAAAAAATGAAAAAAAAAAAGAATGGGTTCAAACTTAAATGGCCATTGACTTAATATAGACTGTAACATGTAGGAAAGGTTATATAAACCTAATGGTAACCGTATATCAAAAACCACTAGTAAATAAGCAAAGAATAAAGAGGAAAAAAATCCAAATATATTACTAAAGAAAGTCAGCAAATCGTGAAAGGAAAAGACAAGAAAGGATCAGAGAAAATCTTCAGAAACAACCACAAAATGAATAATACAATGACACTACATATGTATATATAAATAAATACTTTGAATGTAAATGGACTCAACACTCCAGTCAAAAGACATAGGATGACAGAATGGATAAAAAATCAAGACCTATCTATATGCTGCTTACAAGAGCAGGTCTTTAATCCTAAAGACACCTGCAGATTTAAAGTGACAGGATGGAGAAACATCTCTCATGCAAATGGATATCAAAAGAAAGCCAGAGTAGCACTATTTATGTCAGACAAAATAGACTTTAAAACAAAGATTATAACAAGAGAGAAAAACAGGACAGTATATAATCATTAAGGGGATAATATAACAAGAAAATATAACAATTGTAAACATTTATGCACCCAACATAGGAGCACCCAAGTACATAATACAGTTAATAACATAAAGGAACTAATTGATCATAATACAATAATAGTAGGGGACCTCAGCGCCCCACTTACATCAATGGACTGATCATCAAATGAAAAACAACAATATTGGCTTTGAATGACATACTAGAACAGAGAGATTTGACACATATATTTGTAATATTTGATCCTAAAACAGCAGAATACACCTTCTTTTCAAGTGCACATAGAACATTACCTAGAATAGATGACATATTAAGCCACAGGGCAAGCCTCAACAAATTCAAGAAGATGGAAGTCATAACATGCATCTTTTCTGACCACGATGCCATGAAATTAGAAGTCAACAACAACAAAAAAATCTGGAAAGATGACAAATACATGGAGATTAAATAACATGCTACTAAATTATGTATGGGCCAACCAGGAAATAAAAGAGGAAATTAAAAAGTACATGAAACAAGTGAAAATTAAAACATAGCAAAAGCAGTTCTAAAAGGGAAGTTTATAGCAACACAGGCAAGAAAGAAGCAAGAAAATATTCAAATAAACAACCTAACCTTATACCTAAGGGAGCTAGAAAAATAGCAACAAACAAAATCCAAAACCAATGGAAGGAAATAATAAAAATCAGAAAAGAAATAAATAATATAGAAACAAAATTAGAAGAGATCAGTGAAACCAGGAGATGGTTTTTTGTAAAAATCCATAAAATTGATGAATCTTTAGCCAGACTTACCAAGAAAAAAAGAGAAAGGATTCAAATAAATAAAATCACAAACAAGAGAGGAGAAATAACCAACACCACAGAAATACAAATAATTATGAGGATATTATGAAAAATTATATGCCAATAAATTGAACAGCCTGGAAGAAATGGATAAATTCCTAGAAACATATAACCTATCAAAACTGAAATAGGAAGAAATAGAAAATTTTGAACATACTGACTACCAGCAAAGAAATTGAGTCAGTAATTGAAAAACTCCTAACAAACAAAAGTCCAGGATCAGATGGCTTCACAGGAAACTTCTACCAAACATTTAATGAGTTTATACTTATCCTTCTCAAACTATTCCAAAATATAGAAAAGGAAGGAAAACTTCCAAATTTATTTTATGAAGTAGGCATTACCCTGTTAACAAAACTAGATAGACACCACTAAAAATGAGAACTATAGTTCAATATCTCTGATGAGTATAGATGAAAAAATCCTGAAAAAATCCTCAACAAAATATTAGCAAACTGCATTCAACAATACATTCAGAAAATCATTTGCATGATCAAGTGGGATTTATTTCTGGGTTACAAGTGTGAACCAATACCACAAATCAATGAATCTGATACATCACATCAACAAAAGAAAGGATAGGAACCATCTGATCATTTCAAAAGATGCAGAAAGACAAAATAAAAACATCCATTCATGATATAAACCATCAACAAAGTAGGTTTAGAGGGAACATAGTTCAACATAATAAAGGCCATATATGAAAAACCCACAGCTAACATCGTCTTTAATGGGGAAAAACTGCCCAAGTTTTTTTCCTAAGGTCAGGAACAAGAAAAGGATGTCCACTCTCACCATTTTTATTCCACCTAGTACTGGAAGTCTTAGCCACAGCAATCATACAATAGAAAGGGATAAAAGCCAACAAAATCAATAAGGAAGATGTACAATTTTTGCTATTTGCTGATGACGTGATTCTAAATGTAGAAAACTTTGATTCCTCCAAAAAAACTGCTAAAACTGATAAATGAACTCCGTAAAGTCACAGGATACAGAACCAATATACAGAAATCTGTTGCATTTCTAGACACTGATAATGAAGCAGCAGAAAGAGAAATTAAGGAAACAATCCCATTCACAATTGCACCAAAAATAAGATACCTAGGAATAAACCTAACTAAAAAGGTGAAAGACCATACTCTGAAAACTATTAAATACTGATGAAAGAAATTGAAGGCAACACAAAGAACTGGAAAGACATTCCATGCTCATGGATTGGAAAAACAGATACTGCCAATTTGTTTATACTAAAAAGCAATCTACACATTTAATGCAATCCCTATCAAAATACCAACAGCATGTTTAATGGTTTTAATTATTACTAAACTATTCTACAAAAAGCATTTCATTAAATATCAATAAAAGCATTTACTAATTTTATATTATTTCTACAACTATATATAGTAATCTCAAAGGGAGGTCAAGTTAAAAATACATAAGAGAGATGCTATTTAATTTTCAAGATGGAAAGGTTATAGTAATTAATTTTATTAGCATATACATATTATATGTTTCTTCAAGAAATGACTTGTAGGTGGAAATCCTCTTTAAATTGGATATAAGTAGATTGTACCAAAAGGCACAACAGCCTTCTTGCTTTTAGGAACACTGCATAGCATTTCAGCACTATGACTGAAGGCCATTTTAAACAGCAAAATCGCCAACAAAACACAAAAATATGAAAAAATGTTCTACTAAATTGACCAGGAATGGGACACTTGTTTATAGTATGGCAGCTAAAACAAGAAGAGAGAGCATCACTTTCTCTGACCTCAGGTGAGAATGTTTCATTGGGCAGCTCAAATTTTTCACTGTCCTGTATATATCCACAAATGACCATGAAAGTGCCACCAATATAGATTTTGAGGTTATAAATAAATTCTAGTGAGTAGGCAAATTCCCACATATAAAATGCATTAATAATGAGGATCAACTGTATATAGTTCTCCCTTGGGCTGAGCTGCAGTATTTGGGAATAATGACATAACCTTCCACAATGTCATTCTGAGTGTATCTTATTCTGTAACTTTCTATTAGACTTATCAGACCTTTATTTTCAAAGAAAAGACTTCATATTCATATTTGAAAAATCCAGCTGGCTTTTTCATTTTTCTCTTATTTTATCAAGGTATATAATACTTTCCCCTCTTTAGAGTGTACTTCTGTAAATTTTCACAAACACGTGCAAGGAAAATCAAAACACAGAGCAGTGGGGTACCTGGGTGGCTCAGTGGGTTAAAGCCTCTGCCTTCGGCTCAGGTCATGGTCCCGGGGTCTTGGGATCGAGCCTGGCGTCAGGCTCTCTGCTCAGGAGGGAGCCTGCTTCCTCCTCTCTCTCTCTCTCTCTCTGCCTGCCTCTCTGCCTACTTGTGATCTCTGTCTGTCAAATAAATAAATAAAGCCTTAAAAAATGTTAAAAAACAAAACAAAACAGAGCAGTTACCACACCTCAAAAATTCCTGCATGCTCTTGTATTATCACCATCTCCCTCAACTTCAGTCTCTGGCAACTAATTGATTTCTGTGCCCATAGTTTCACCTTTTCCAGATATCATATGAATGGAATTAAATGCTATGAACAGGGGCACCTGGGTGGCTCAGTGGGTTAAAGCCTCTGCCTTCAGCTCAGGTCATGATCCCAAGGTCCTGGGATCCCTGCATTGGGCTCTCTGCTCAGCAGGGAGCCTGCTTCCTCCTCTCTCTCTCTCTCTGCCTGCCTCTCTGACTAATTGTGATCTCTGTCTGTCAAATAAATAAATAAAATCTTAAAAAATAAAATAAAATAAATACTATGAACAGTGTTAGTGAAAAAGGACATTTTGCTTTTTTCCTGATCTTATTGGGAAATAATTCAATCTTTCGCCATTAACTATAATATTAGCTGTAGGTTTTTTGTAGATGTTCTTTATCAAATTGGGAAAGCCCCTATCTTCCCAGTTGGCTGTTTTTTACCAGCAGATGTTGAATTTTGCTAAATTTTTTTCCTATTCTATTAAGTTGAATATTTCTTTGCCTTTAGACTGTTGATATTATCAATTATATTAATCAATTTTAATTTTAAAATATTGGACTAGTCTCATATGCAGATAAACCTCACTTGATCATGGCATACTATCTTTTTGATATATTGCTGGATCCAGTTTGCTGCATTTTACTTTGTAATTTTAATATCTACCATCATGAGGGATAATGATCAATAGTTTTATTTGCTTGACTTTTCTAATTTTGTTATCCAGTTAATTCTCTTTTTAGTGAATGACTTGAAAAATGTACTCTTATCCCAATGTTATGGAAGAGTTTGGATATAATTGGTATTATTCCTTCCTTAGCTACTTACAGGAATTCACCAGTGAAACTATATGGGCCAAAAATTCCATTTTTGGAATTTTTAAATTATATATTAAATTACTTTAACAATTATAAGGCTTTCTAGTAATGACCCCTTTCTCAATTATGATATTGGTCATTTGTGTCTTTCATTTTCTAGGAAGTCTTGTTGGAGGCTTATCAGTGTTACTGATCTTTTCAAAGAATTGTGTTTTTTTAATTGATTTTTCTCTAAAAAACAGAGAACATTATTTTTTATATTTTATAATTTTTTGCTCTTTATTATGTAATTATTTAAATGTATATGGGATCAGTATATTTACATACAACTATATATTATATAACTAGTTGATACATAATTATATACAATTATTATACTTACTTTATTTTCTTATTTATTTTGGGTCTGATTTACTCTTTTTTTGATGTCTTTAGGTGGCATCATAGATAATTGATTTTAGACTTGTTTTTCCAATATAGGCACTTAATGCTATAAAATTTCTTCTAAATACAAATTTAATCCCACAAATTTAATTTCATTCAGCTTTCCTTTGACTTTCTTCTTTGACACAAGTTAATTAATTTCCAAATATTCAGGGATTTTCTAGATATCTTCCCATTACTGATTTCCAACTTAATTGTGGCCAGATAATACATTTCATGATTTATGCTCTTTTAAATTTACTGAGTTTTTTTTTTAATAGACCAGAAGAGTTTTCCTAAGAAAATGCTTTGTATGTGTTAGAAATGAGTCTGGGGGTGCCTGGGTGGCTCAGTGGGTTGAAGCCTCTGCCTTCAGCTCGGGTCGTGGTCTCAGGTTCCTGGGATCAAGCCCCACATCGGGCTCTCTGCTCAGCGGAGAGCCTGCTTCCTCCTCTCTCTATGCCTGCCTTGTGATCTGTCAAATAAATAAATTAAAAAAAAAAAAAGAAATGAGTCTATATTCTGCTATTTTTATGCAGAATGTTCTATAGATCTCAATTAGGTCAAGTTGTTTGATAATATTGTTCAAAGCTCTTATGCCTTAACTGATTTTATGTACACTTGTCTTATCAATTATTAAGAGAAGGATGTTGAAACCATTGACTCTAATCATTGATTGTCCTATGTATCCTTCATTCTATTGTGTGTTCCATAATGTATTTTATTCATATATTGTGAAGCTTGTTTATAAATACATAAACATTTATGGTTGTTTTGTCCTCTTCACAAATTGACCTCTTCATTGAAATGTCTCTCTTTATCTCTGTGGTAATATTCTTTGACTTGAACTCAACTTTTTCTGATATTAATATAGCCACTCAAAGTTTTTTAAATTAAAATTAGCATGATATATCATTTTGCATCTTTTAAATTTTAATGTAATTGTGTTTGTATTTTGCAGAGATTATAGGCAACATATAATTGAATTTTGCCTTTTTATACATCTTATTATCTCTGCCTTTTAATTGGGGTATTTAGGCCCTTTATATTTAATGTTTATATCACTATGGTTGTGTGTGTTTAAATCTACCATTTGCTATTTGTTTTCTATATTTCTCATTTCTTCTTTATTTCTTGCCCATGTTACCCCTCTTATTTTGAATTAACTATTTTATATTAATATTTATCTCCATTATTGGCTTATTAACTAAATGTTTTGTTTTGTAGTTACTTTAGTATTTGAAGTATGCATGTTTATCACAGTCCACCTTCGTATACCTTATATTACATCATGTATAATATAAGAACCTCATAAGAGTGTACATTCATTTTCCCACTTTAGATCTCTGTGCTATTGTCATACATTTCACTTCTACATCTATTACAAATCCTATAATAAACATTTTGTATTTTTTGGTTTAAATAAGTAATTAACTTTCTTTAATGAAAGTATTGATATATATTTTACATATCACAAAATCCACCCTCTCAAATGTGCAATTCAGTAATTTTTAATAACTTTACTCAATAGTAAAACCATTAAAATAAGCCAATTTTAACACTTCATTTCCTGACAATATCACTTGTGCCAATTTACAGTTAATTCCAGTTCCACTCACAGCTTTGGTAACCAGTACCTTCCTTTCTATCTATATGAATCTGCCTTTTCTGAGCATTTTATCTAAATGAAGTCATACAATATTTGGTTTTTCAGGATGTAGTTTTGTTTTGTTATTGCTGAATAGTAAACTATGGCATTAATATACTGCATTCTGTCTATTCACCAGTTGATAGGCATTTGGGTTGTTTTCACTTTTTGCCTATTTTGAGTAATGCTGTTATAAATATTCATGTGGAAGTCTTTGTCTGGACATATGTTTTCCTTCCTCTTTGGTAGATACTGGGAGTGGAATTTGGGGGGTTAATAGTAGGTTTATGTTTAACATTTTTTAAAGCTTTATTTTTTTTTTTTAAGAGAAGTTTTAGGTTCACAGCAAAATTCACAGGAAGGTACAGAGATTACCCATTACCTCCTACCCTCACACATGTGTAACTTCTTCCATTATCAAGATCTCCAGTCAGAGTGGTACATTTGTTACAACTGATGACCATATACTGATGTGTCATAATCACCCAAAGTCCATAGTCCATACATTAGGGTTCTCTTTTGTTATTGTACCTTCTATGGGTTTAGAGCATATATAATGACATACATCTATCATTATAGTATCACACAGAATATTTTCATTGCTCTAAAATTTTCTTCATTCCAACTATTCATCCCCCTCCCCCAAATTAGCATCCACTATTTTTTTTTTTTTTTACTATCTATAGTTTTGTCCTTTCCAGAATATCATAAAGTTGGAATCATACAGTGTAAAGTTTTTCAGCTTGGTCTTTTTCACCTAGCAATATGCATTTAAGGTTCCTACATGACTTTTCATAGCTTGATAGCTCCTTTCTATTTAGAACAGAATAATATCTTAATGTCTGGATGTACAACAGTTTATTTATTCATTCATCTACTGAAGAACATCTTAGTTGCTTTCAAGTTTTGGCAATTACAAATAAAGCTACTGTAACATGCCTGCACTCATTTCTGGACATAGTTTCCAATTCCTTCAGGTAAATACCAAAGAACACAATTGCTGGATTGTATGGTAAGAGTATGTTTAGTTTTCTAAGAAACTGCCAAACCATCTTCCCACCAACACTATTTTGCATTCCTGCCAGCAGTGTATTAAAGTTCCTGTTGCTTCACATTCTCATGCGCATTTGGTATTGTCAGTGTTCTGGATACTGGCCATTCTAATAGGTGCATAGTGGTATCTCATTGTTGTTTTTAAATTACATATCCCTTATATGAAATGGAGCATCTTTTCCTATGCTTATTGCCATTTGTATATCTTCTTTGGTGAAGTGTCTGCTAAGATCTTTGGTCCGTTTTTTTTAAAGATTTTTTTTTTTTTAATTCATTTGAGAGAGAGAGAGAGAGAGAGCACATGTGGCGGTGGGTAGAGGAGAGGGAAAAGCACTCCCAACTGAGAGGAAAGCCTGATGTGAGCCTTGATCCCAGGACCCCAGGATGATGACCTGAGCCAAGGGCAGATGCTTAATCAACTGAGACTCCCACGTGCCCTCTTTAGTTTATTTTTAATTGGGTTGTCCTTTTATGATTAAGTTTTAAGTGTTCTTTCTACATTTTGGATGCCATTCCTTTGTAAGATGTGTTTTTTAAAAATATTTTTTCGCAGCCTGTGACTTGTTTTCTCATTCTTTTGACATTGTGTTTCTGAGAGAAGAAGTTTTAAATTTTAGTGAAGACCTAATTATTTGTTTTGTTTTGCATGTAGATATCCAGCTGTTCCAGCTTCATTCATTGGACAGGCAATCCTTTCCCCCAATGAGCTTCCTTTGTACCTAGTCAAAAATCAATGAACAGTCAATAATCTTGTAGAGTTATTTAAAATATAATAAAGACTTAGTTAAAATTTTTCCACTTCTTTTCCATTTCTGATGTTCTTCACTCCTTTCTGTAGCCACGGATTTCCATAAGGTATTATTTTTCCTTGCCTGAAGAACTGCCCTTAATATTTCTTATACATAAGATTTTATATATCTGAGAAAAGTCTTTATTTCACTTTCTTTTTGATAGCTATTTTTTACATGGAATATAATTCTAGACTGACAGACCTTTCTTTTAATATTTTAAAGATGTTGTTTAACTATGCTTCAGTTTGATAAGAACTACTTCATTCTTTGTTCCTCTGTATGAGTCTCTTTTCTTTTTATTCTGCTTTTAATATTTCTTTTATCACTGGTTTTAATTAATTTGATTTTAGTGTGCCTTTTTGTGGTTTCCCTAATGATTCTTTCACTTGTGCTTCATTAAGCTTCTTTAATCTGCAGGTTAGA
>ML110310.1:0-13439 GCA_003697995.1 Taxidea taxus jeffersonii | reverse complement strand
TTTTTTTTAAAGGATTTTGTTTATTCATTTGAGAGAGAGAGAGATAGACAGAGAGAGAGCATGAGCAGGGAAGAGAGACATAGAGAGAAGCAGACTCCCTGCTGAGCTGGGAACCCAATGTAGGGCTTGATTTTAGGACCTTGGGATCATGACCTCAGCTGAAGGCAGACGCTTAACTGTAAGAGCCATGCAGGTGCCCCTGTAGGTTTAGAATTTTCATCAAATTTAGGGAAAAATACTCTGTTATTTCCTCAAAAAATTTTTCTGTACCCATCACTATCTCCTCTTCCTCTCTTCCTTTTCTCTTCCCAATTACATTGTATGTTAGGTTGCCTGAAATTGCCCCACATTTTATAATTGCTCTATATCTTTTAATTTTTCTAGAGCAAAATTAAGTTACTCAGAAACAATTTTATTTTTTCAAGATTTGCTTTTAAGTTTTATTTGGCAGGACTAGAGCAGTCTTTAGTCTTGGGATCATTTTATCTCATAATTGAGGTAATACTGTCTGAGTACTCTATCTAATTCCCTATGTACTCCAAAGCTCTTCCCACTCTGGCTGGTAGAACTATTAACTGTTATATGCTATTCCTTTCTGGTGGTTCTTGATTTCAGGCTGTTTCCTCATGTACATGTTCTTATCAGTAATCAGACTAAAGGTGGAGTGCTCTGCAAATACCTAGAATTCTACTTCTATGTGACTGTCTCCCCTTCAGTACTCTCCTCTGCAAACTCCAGCTGCCTTAGTCTCTTGTACTTTTAACTGTTTCCTCAACTCAGGGAGACCAGTGGACTCCATTTTGTTTCCTCCCTCTGCCTGTGGTTTAGACACTCGCTCAACATAGTAGCAAGCTGGAGAGAGTTTAGGGCTCAGCTTGCTTGTTTCCTGCTTCTTAGAGATATTTAAAAATATTAATGAAATTTATTTTCAAATTGATTATGATCATTGTGAGAAAAGTGAGGTTTGACAAACAAAAACATAAATACATTTTTAGGACTGCACCTACCTCATTTATTAGGATTAAAATCATTTTTGAAAATGAAAATTGTATAAAAAGGAAATATTAATTAAGAATACATTGTTACATGCTAGGTAAAACATATTGAAAAAGCCAAGAAAAAGCAGTCCATCTGTGGAGAGGAAAGTATTCTTTGTGTGTGCATAGATCCCATTTATGCAACTGGTACTTTGCTGTGGTTCTTCCATCTGCTGGAATTCAACAAAAATGTTATCAGTGGCTGTTGACAGTTTATAATGTCAGTCCTTCTTTAAAGAATTTAATCAAAGAATGTTAAAACTTGGAAGACACCTTGGAGGTCATTTGGTAGTCCAACCTTCTTATTTTAAACATGAGAAAGTTAAGACCTAATTTGTTAGTTTGTTTTATAATACAAAACAAAACAAACCCTTTTAGGGTTTATGTTTATAGGATATAACCCAGGGACTCTGACTTTAGGACTCTGTACTATTCTGTTTCCACATAATCAAATTGACTCAGAACTGGAGCACACATGAAATGTATTTCACATGTAATAGGCTGTTTCACTAGATGTAGGGTTGGATCACCCTAGATAATAATCTGTTATTTATACTTTAGTGTGCTTTTTTATGCCTGAGAGTAGTAGCCACTGAATAAGTCATAGTCCTGGCATTTAAACATTTGTCTTAAATGGCTCAAATAAAGGGAATTTTAATAGTGGGACCTACAGATGTATGAGGAGAAATAGCAGAAAAAAGAATGGGTGCTGAGACAGTTGTAGACCAGCAATAGTGGGAAGTTATCACCCTACTTGTGATTAATGTTAATTTATGCCTTAAATAACAAAAGGGTAAATTAGTTTTACAGGGCCCCAGTGAGGATTTGAACTATTTTAAGAGACTTTCCTGTAGGAGCTGTTGTCATGAAAAAAGTACCTATTTTCTGAGACACTGTACCAAAACTGTAAAGAATCAGAGAATAAATACCCTGAATTCTTTCTGATTTTGTCCTTCCATTTCCTGCCACTACTATGTGTGAATCCAGTTGGAAGCCAGTTTATAAGGAAACCTGCTGATATAGTCCAGAGTGGTCAACTTCTGTGCTATGAAGTAGGAGAAGATTGAATATGGAGACAGAATAACCAGCACAGCCTCAGGAACTCCAATTCCAAAGACAGTTCTTAGATAGGCTTTCTTATGATGAGTAGACTCCACTGTTTTTGAGGAAATAGTAATATCTTAGTTAACTAGAACTTTGATTCATAGATGTACATAAATAATTCTAGCTTCACGACCATACCAAGTAAAATAAGTTACCATTTGGAGTTTCAAGTGTCCTATATCAACCCACACTCTTTCTCTTATTTCAAAGTCACTTGGAAACATGGAGAATATGTGTGTGTGAAAAGTGAGTGTGAGTGTGAGGGCATAAGGGAGAAGGGAAGAAGAAAATATTGCACACGTAACTACTCTTAAATAATGAGGTCTCTTTCATTCAATGAATCCATTTATTCCATAAACCATTCTTAGAGGCTCAATCACTAAACTGACAAAGTAATGTGCTAGGGTGAGGCTAGAAAGAAGGCCAGTTAGGCCAGGACACCAATGTGGTTGATTACCAAGTAAAATTTTTGCAGTATTTTTAATGTAAAAGCCTGCTCGGGAACAGGGATTAATAATCACAGGGCCAGTGATTACTAGAAAGTGGTTATAATTGCTAGGACTTTTGTTTTCAAGTAAAAGAAAACCATGCAAGTCCCTTCAAGAGAAAGAACTAATTATACGAAGACTAGTCCATTGTCTATTTCATGAAACTCCACAGTTGAAATACACCCAGGCCCTTGAAAGGCCCCTGCTTTCAAGGTCCTCATGTAGTTAGAATGCTCTCCTCATCTCTCCTCTCTGAACCCTTCTACTCCCCCCTTCACATTTATTTTGTTCTTTTCCTCTACACACTGACTTTCTCTGCCTTCTCAGGTCCTCATAGAAGACATTTCTTAATTCTTTCCTGAAGATCAGTTGAATTACCCTCTCAGTCCCAAACCCAAATTCTTGCTAAAAAGGCTCTGGCTTTGCATGATGAAGTAACCATCCTAATCCCAGTCAACTGTGGGCAGAAGAGGGGATCCTATGGTCAGGAAGTGGCTGCTCTGAATTTTGCACCTACAAATGGAAGAGTGAGGCAGATCCCAGATAAGGAGGTGATGGGCCTAAAGCCCACTTGTTATCTAGGCACCTGAGCTCAAAAGCAGTTCCTTCAAACTTAAAAATATATATATATATAAACCAATCTCAAGAAATAAAATATCTCGGGAATTGTTAATCAATATATTTAGTCAATTTATTTAAGTAAATATACTTAAAGTCAATATATTTAATCTGTTTACTATTTGTTCATTAAATGATATTTAGAGTTAGGAATGACACGTAAAGGAAAAAGCAGGACAGGGGCTTTTGTAGTACATGGCAGTTTAGAGGACAGGGCCTATGTGGGGATTAGGATGCCAGAGAGGTTCTTACAAACCATTCCCTATTTGCTTTTCCACTCAATGTATTTCTTTTTCCTGTCTTTAATGAGATCTTTTGTTAATTAAGGCTTCTGTTTCACCATAGCTTCCCTTGAAAAGTTGGAGTCATTCCAAATGGTAATTTCTGTATATAACCCAATTTAAGAGCTTACTGAAACTCATCCTTCTTTCTTTCCTTTTCTCCTTCCTTCTTTTTTTTTCCTTTCCAGCGTTCCAGACTAAAAAAATGTTAAATTGTTTTCCAAATCTGGTATTCAAAAAAAAAAAAAAAAAAGCAAATTGAGAATTGAAGAAGAATAAACCGTTTTGGTTATTTCTTCTCAACATGGGACTTGGTTTGTTTTTCAGCACCTTCACATTCAACCAGAAGTGATCAAGCAAGCTATACCTTCTTATTGAGAGTATCTACGCAAGTGATGGAGAGGCTGCTCTCCTGCCTGACTGCCAGGCTTAGTGTTTGCTCTCGTAATTACTCCTGATGACATCAAGACTTCTAATCAAAGCATTAGAAAAGATTGGAAATATGATTCTGGATATTTTGTAACATTATAAAAATCCTTTTATTTATACTTGAAAGAAACATGAAATAAATGGAGAGTAGTATAGAAAGGACATGCATATCGCTCTTCCTTCTTCCAATATTAACTTAAAATGTTTCTCTTTACTGACAGCCTTTTTTCTTTTCTCCTGATTCACCAGGCAGTTTCCATGTTATTATTTTGTGACCAAAATCAGACATCTCTTTTGAAGTACAAGCTTCCCACTTATATGATCCTCTTTAATATCTTCTTTTCTATAGACTAGTGTCTTCTAGAAAACTCTCTATACTTCTCAATAATTCCTGTAATGGGGCTGCAGCCTTTATCTTCACTCCATCTTTTTTTTTTTTTTTTTTGCCTCTAGCCTCACTAAGAATGTTTCTCACATCCCAATTTTACAATCTCTTTCATTCTTATAAAAATCTACTCCAAACATCCACCATATTTTCCATCACCTCTAAAAATGGCTCAGCTTAAAAAAACATGGCTTGACTTAAATATCTTAAATTATGAATTTATATTCTTCAGCTGTGGATTCCTGTTCTGTTATCAAATGCTATTTGAAACAGTTCCATAGGGAATATGATTTTATATTTCTTTGAGCACAGAGGTAGCAGTTTCTCAAGGTACCTAGTGGAGTTCCTGTGCCGTGGGTATGCATATTTTCACTCTCTTTGGATATTTTGGGCTGCACTCCAGTATAGTACCAACTTATACTCTTGTCATCTCACAATGTTATCAGACTACTTAATATTTAGCATTCAGATGGTTGTAAATCTTTTGCCATTGTAATTTTTGTCTTTCCACATTTGCAGGAGCCATTTGTTTTTTTAGAAAATTCATGCTCATAATCTTTGTTCATATTTTTCTTCGTGAAGTTTTCTTTTTCTGATAGATCTATAAGCTCTTTAAATTTTTTTTTAATTAACATATAATGTATTATTTGATTCAGGAGTACAGGTCTGTGATTTATCAGTCTTACACAACACCCAGTGCTCACCACAACACGTACCCTCCCCAATGTCCATCACCCAGAGACCCCATCAAAATATACATCATAATTGCTAATTTTAAATTAGTTAAATATTTTCCTAATATTGTCCCTAAGTAGATGACAGTTTTTTTACTTATGTTTTATATTAGTGATATCACATTTATCAGTCTTGGCCTTTGTATTTGACTTTTTGCATTCTTGATTAAGAAATGTTTTCCTACTTCAGTGTCATAAAATAATCTCCTATGTTTCTTTGAAGTGGTTTAAGGTTTTATTTTTCATATTTAGGCTTTTATTCTACCTAAAATTAATTTTTGTGAAATGGGAATATAATTTTCTTTCATATAATTTTCATTTCTTTTACTTGTGAACTGCAGGACCATTGCTTTGATATTCTGAGTTGCTACATTGTACATGTATGGCTTCTTTATTTGGTTCCATTGATCTATTTGTTTGTCCAGTGGCAATGCCACTCCTTAACCTTATTTCTTATTTATAATTATTTTGGATATTCTCGATTTTACTCTACTATATAAGTTAAAATCAATTTTTTAATCAACTTGGGGATATTTCATAGTATTATGATATTCTATCTTTTCATGACATATCTATTGGTTTTAGTCTTGTTTTGCTAACTTCAAAAAAGTTCATACATCAAATATTGTTTGAATCCCTCTTATGTCAGGCGTTGTTCTAGGAGGTTTGTCATCACTGACAAAATGAAATTTATATTCTAACCAGATAAAACAATATGCGCAATACGTAAGTAATTTATGTAGTGTGTAAAAAGATTGCAAGTACTAAAGGAAAATGAGAAATACTAAGGCAGATTAATGAGAATCAGCGTCACAGGAGTCACAGAGCAAAGGCAGTGGATTTTCATTTTAAGTAGGGTAAGCAGTCTGAATAAACCTAAATGAGAAAATACTTATAGGAGTTGATGGGAGAGTATTCCATACAGTGTCAATAGCCAGGCAAACACCCTACGGTGGGGTCCTTTCTGAAATATTCTAGAATGGCAAGAATGTTTGGAGAGGAATGAATGAGCTTGGACGTGAGTCTGAGAAATAATGGTGGTTATATCACATAGGTCTTCTGAGCTCGCAAGAAACTTGGCTTTTATCTTTGGATAAAAAGAGCTTTGCAAGGTTTGCTGTAGAGGAATATAATAATCTATCTGGCTGATGTATTTATAAAAGACTAAAGAAGGTAAGAGTAGGAGAAGCAAGGTTATTTTGAGTCTATTTTAGGGATCCAAGTAAGAGATGATGATGGCTCAAACCAGGGAGAGGGCAGAAGGGATGGCTGAATTCTATATATAGTTTGAAGGCAGAACCATTAAGATTGTTTGACAGAAAGGATGTGGGTTATAAGTGAAGGAAAAAAGTCAAGAAGACACCAAGACTTTTGGCCTAAAAGAAAGATTTGCTATTTATTGAGATGTGGAAGGCTGCAGATAAGATGATCAGAAGCTTGTTTTGGATTTATTAACTTTTAAATGCATATTAGAAATCTTCATGGTTATATTTATTAGGAAGATAGATATGCAAATCTATAATTTAAAGTAGAGGCCTGGTCTAGAGATATAAACTGAGACTTTTTGCATATATATGATATGTAAGTCATGAAACTAGATATAATGAACAGGAGACTGAAAATATATATAAGTAAAGAAGAAGCCCAAGGACTAGGGAGAAGAAATAACTAGCAAAATATATCAGGAAGGAACAACCAGTGGGTAAGAAAAAAAGAAAAATAAGGTGATGAATAAAAATATTAAGGAAGAGAGAGTAGTCATTTGTGTTAGATGCTTCTGTTACATTAAGATGAAGATTGAAAGCTGGTCTTTGGATATAGTTTGGTTTAAAGAAGTTCTTCTTGGACTTCTTTTCTTGAAAAGAGAAGTTTGGGAGACTGGCGATAGTGAAAGCATGTCAGGAATGTGTTTAAGAGAGAACTGAAAGAAAAAAAAAATGTAGTATAACAAATATTTCGTGGATTTTATTGCAGAAGGGAAGGAGAAATGGCCCAGTAGCTGGCAAAGACAGTTAGGTCAAAAAGTTTCATTATAATCAAGAAATAAGTGGGGGAGTGATGTCCCCAGGATGATAACATAGGTTGTTCCTGACATCACTTCCCCTCATAAGAAAAACAACTAATAACTATTTTTTTAAAGATTTTATTTATTTATTTGACAGAAAGAGATCACAAGTAGGCAGAGAAGCAGGCAGAGAGAGAGGAGGAAGCAGGCTCCCCGCTGAGCAGAGAGCCCAATGCGGGGCTTGATCTCAGGACCCTGGGATCATGATCTGAGCCGAAGGCAGAGGCTTTAACCCACTGAGCCACCCAGGCGCCCCACAGCTAATAACTATTAAAGAACAAGATATCACTGAAAGAATCCTAGAGCACTGGCTGAGGCTGAAGCATGCCCCTACCCCCTACCGCAGAGACCAAGACAAACTGCATTGAAAGTGTAAGTGAAGCAGTTACATGTTGATGGCATTGCCCTTCTCTCAGGTCAGCACAGTATCACATGAAGAGGTCTTTCTCAACATCTAGACCCTACAGTGGGAAAAGAGAACCCAGAGGGTAAAACCAGCACTGCCCCATTGTCAGTTGCTTTGTGGTAGCCTCTACCTACCTTGATCTCATCCCATGAGGATTGCAGGGGAATCTGTGGGACTCAACTACTAAAAATCTGTGAAGGAGAAGTGGGGAGGGCTTGGCAACAATGAGCACACAAATTTGGAAAGACTAAGTTTATACTGTGGTGCCCAAGTAGTAATACAAACCAGAAGCTTAGTTTATCTGCAGAAACAAATCAGTGGTTCACTCTGACTAGAGAACTCAGTGGTGTACAGATCTGCCTGGTTCAGATCCTCAAACAAGGAGTTTTGCCAGCACTACAGCCTGGTTTGCTCATGCCTAGCCAAGGAGGTGAGTCACAACCCCACTCACTGTGGAGAATGTCTCCCAGCCACATCTAAGCAGAGGGGCTGTGGGGACACCTGGAAGCTGTGTATCCCAGCAAAGCTTAAGCCACAAAGTGAGTTGGCAGAGCTGATAGCCCCAGAGCAAAACTAGTACTGGGCACAGAGAGTTCTCCTGCTATACATAGACAGGGAAATTCATTCATAATCAAGGCTTAGGGTACCTCCAGGTTCTTCCCAATTGGACAGCCTGTTTGGGAAATTGAGAGTTGCCAGCAGTGGTCCCTCTCCTTCCTGCCCAGGCAAGGGAGTTAAGACATAGTCCCACCTGCTGTGGCTCCCAGCCCCATCTGATAGGGCAAGAACACCTAGAAACTGCAGCCCACTGGCATTTGAGCTGAAAGAAGGACAGACAGAGCCAATAGTTTGCAAAGCATAGCCAGTGGACCTGTTTAGCCAGGGAACTTGAGGTATGGGTCATTTTGAGTTAAGATAACAAACAAGAGCATTACCTGCTTTAGAACTCCTTTTCCTACTGCACCTGAGCAAGAAAACTAATTTATAGTTCCCCTCAGTGCTGAATATAGACTCTAGCCTGCTTGACTAGGGAACCTAACCAGAGCGCACAGTGGGCTATGTAGCCCATCCAACATCCTTGCTTATAGTGGCACTTGAACAAAGTCATAGCCCATGGCTTTCCCCATCTGCAGAGCAAAACAAGTGAATTCATCTGAGCAGGGAAATCAGTGTAGACTCTTAACTGATATGAATCCCCAAAGAGCTTTATGGTCCCTTGGTCCTATCCTGCTGCTTTTCCAGGAAGCTAATTCATAACTGCATCTATTACTTAATATAATACCCAGTCCCAACAATCTAGTAAGCCTGACCAGAGAATCCTGGCAATTGTGGAGGACATCTTGTGGTAGGAAACCAAGTCAATAGTTATATTCAACTGTTCTCTGCCAGTGTCACAACCATGTATCCTTAACCTCAAAGCTCTAACAGTTGCCTTACTCCAAAATAGACTGTAATAGCAGACCCCACCTGGCCAAGGACATTACAAGCAGACATGAGCAGACTGGTGAAGATCTATCTCTGCGAAAGCAAATATGTAAGTCTGGAAGAGAAAGCTGATTACTCAAATGTGCAGATACCAATATAAGGAATCAAGGATCATAACAAACAGGTAAATGTGACACCATCAAAAAAATTAATAAAGCCTTGATAACTGATCTTAAAGAAATTGAGATCAATGAACTGAAGATCAATGAACTGACAATGAATTCAGAATCATCCTCTTAAAGAAATTTAGTGAACTACAAGAATACACAGACGACTAAACACAATTAGAAAAACAATGCATGAATAAAACAAAAGGATTGACAAAGCAAAAGAAACCATTAAAAAAACAAACAAATCCAGAAACTCTAGAGCTGAAGAATACAATAACTGAATTGAAGAATTCAGTAGTTTCAAAAGCTGACTGGAACCATACAAAAGAAGAATCAGTGAGCTGGAGGATAGAACATTAGAAATTATCCAGTCAGAGGAGCAAAAGAAAAAAGAATGAAAAAGAGTGAAGAAAGCCTGAGACGTAGGAGACACAATAAAATGAAACAATATTTACATTGTGTAAATTCCAGGAGAAAAAGAGAAAGTGAAAAGAATAGAAAAGTATATTTAGAACAGAAATGGTTAAAAACTTCCTGAACCTGGAGAGAAAAATGGATATCCAGATCCATGAGGCCCAAAGGACCCCAAATTGTTTGAACTTGCATAAAGCTATACCAAAATACATTATAATTAAATTTACAAATATCCAACACAAAGAAAGAATTTTAAAAGCAACAAGAGAGAAGAAAATTTATATAAGGGAATCCCTCCCTCCCACATAAGACTATCAGTGGATTTTGTAATAGATACATTTCAGGCCAGGAGAGAATGGGATGACATTTTCAAAATATTGAAAGAAAAAAACTATCAACCAAGAATGCTATCCCTAATGAAGCGGTCTTTCAGAAATGAAGGAGGGATAAAGATTTTCCCAAACAAACAAAATCTTGAGGGTGTTCACTACCACTAGACTTGCCTTATAAGAAATGATAAAAGGAGTTCTTGGAGTGAGAAGGAAAGGATACTAATTAACATCAGACAAATATATAAAAAAAGTAGCATTAAACTTACTGGTAATAATAAATATATGGTCAAATATAGATTTTGTAATTTTGTAATGGTGGTACATAATTCACTAATAGCTCTAGCTTAAAAGTTTAAAAACTTTTAAACTTTAAACTTTCAAGTTTATTTAAAAGCTAAATAAAAATCATCATAGGTAAAAAAGCCATAACTATAATAATCTGTTATTAGTTACACAAGCTATAACATATGTAAAATGTAACAACAATAACCTAAAATGTGATGGGCAAAAGTAAAAGTAAAGTTCAGGAATTCTATTGACATAAAGTTGTTATCAGCTTAAAATAGTGTTATAATTTTAGGGTATTTTATGTAACTCTCATGGTAACCACAAAGGAAAAACCTGTGGCAATTACACAAAAGAACATGATAAAGACCAAAGCATACCAATATCAAAAAACATCTAGGTTCTTTCCATAACTGAGGGGGGTGGGGGGAAGAGGGGTTGGGTGAGGGTGGTGGGGTTACATCATATGTTTAAATAAAGCTTAAATAAAGTAAAACAAAACAAAACAAAACAAAACAAAAAAACATCAAAACATGAAAAAGTAAGATAAGAAACAAGGAACAGTGGATCTACAAAACAACCAAAAACCTATAAACAAAATGGCAATAGTAAGTTGTTACCCATCAATAATTATCTTAGGGGTGCCTGGGTGGCTCAGTGAGTTAAAGCCTCTGCCTTCAGCTCAGGTTATGATCCTAGGGTCCTGGGATCGAGCCCCACATCGGGCTCTCTGCTCAGCAGGGAGCCTGCTTCCTCCTCTCTCTCTCTCCCTGCCTCTCTGCCTACTTGTGATCTCTACCTGTCAAATAAATAAATAAAATATTTTAAAAAATAATTATCTTAAATGTAAACAGACTAAATTTTCCAGGCAAAGGACACAAAATGGTTAAAAACAAGATCTAACAATATGCTGCTAATTGAGATTCAGTTTAGCCTTAAAGACACACATAGACTGAAAATGAAAGGACAGAAAAAGTCATTTCAAGCAAATGGTATTAGACAAATGGTATTAGAAATATGACATATCAGAATAGAGAGGATACAGCAAAAGTAGTTCTAAGAGGGAAGTTCATAGACCAAAAGAAAGTTCTAGCAAATTCAAGGAGATTGAAATCATAACAAATATCTTCTCAAAACACAATGGTTGGAAATCAGTAGCAAGAGGAAAACTATTCACAAACACATGGAAATCAAACAATACTTTCCTGAACAACCAATGGATCAAAGAAGAAATTAAAATGGAAATTAAAAATTCAATGGTATTAGAATGGTATTAGACAAATGGTATTAGAAATATGACATACCAGAATAGAGGGGATGCAGCAAAAGTAGTTTTAAGAGGGAAGTTCATAGCAATAAGCACATTAAGAAGCAAGAAAGAAAGTTAATCCTGAGTTCTCAGCAAAAGATTTTTTTCTCTATTATTTCTTTTCTTCTTATTGTATCTATATGAGATGATGAATGTTAGCTGAACCTATTGTGGTAATCATTTCACAATATATGTAAATCAAATCATCGTGCTGTCTGCCTTAAACTTATATGGCCATATCAATTATTTCTCATACTGGAAGAGAAAAGTAAGGGCTTGTATCTATATTACATGTGAATGGCAATGATAATGAGAAAGAAATGTTGATGCAGAAGAAGAAGAATTGCTGGGATTATATCTTTCAAGAGAACATAAGAGATCTAATGGAACAATGAAATGATTAACAAATATTACCATTATCTATAATCACAGACATTATTTTCCCAGCCATTACCTAAGATTACCATTACTTACAGATTTTGGTAAGTGGGTAGATACATTGGTAGGAGTCTGCCATGCCAAAGCTAATTTTTTTTTTCTAAAGCAAATTAATTTGACTTCTGGGACATAGCAGGAATTTATTCTCTGGGTACATGAGCTCTTTTCTATCTTAATTAGGAAAAAGGATCAAAAAAAAATTCCCCCTCACAGGGAGTAGACAATAATATGTGTTCACAGTGTTTCTCCTGTTCTCTGCCCTGATATAGTCTAAATAGATCTGGACAATATAGATATCCCATAGAGTATCTCATTGATTCATTAAATCAATGACATCATGCTAACCAGCAAGAGGGGTAAGAGGTGACTGGTAATCTGGAGACTTTGGTAGAAGACAAGTTTAGAGAGTGGATAATTAAACCCTATGAAAATCCTGGGGTTTGCCTTCACAGTACATTTTTTAGGGCTTCTGTGTTTGGAATAATCTTCCAAAGTAAAAACAAATTGTATTCCATATTACAAAAAAAGGAAGCATGATGTTCAGTAGGCCTATTTTGGTACATGAGATAACACATTCTACACATAGGAATATTGATCTGGTCCCGGTGACATGAGGAATGGGGATTTGGGTCACACCACCAAGTAAACCTGTAAGAACAATAGAGGGTATAGCTGAGGGAAAGGAGAAATTAGAATGGATAAAGGCAGAGGAAGATAAAAGATACCAATTGTGTCCCAGCTGCACCAACTATATTGCAGTGATTCTACCTTGAAACAGTAACTCTTTTTTTTTATGAGCGTGCTTAAAAAAAAATCTATAAAGTGCTACACAAATGTAAGATCAGCCACTGGATTTGTGCTAACATTTCTATTGGTAAATCATTCGCAGATTGAAACATTTTCCTATTAGGTAATACTGTACTGGATGTTAAACTGTGTATATCCGAGAGCCAAAAGTAACTGACAAAATTCCTTAGATGAAAATTATAAAAAGTAAGCTATACAGAAATCCTCCCATAGGAAGCCACAGTTGACGGAAATGTACAACTAACTACTTAGCTAATTCCTCTGAGATCAAATAAGAACTCCCAATCAACTGTTAATATTTGAAACTTAGTATGCCTCTCCTTGGAAGCAGCTCTCTTCCTTTCTGCAGGACTATGCTTCAGGGAGTTACTACAGTATTCCTGTTGCAAGTCCCAAGAAAGTACGGCCTCACAGTTATACTTAACTGGGACCCTGGAATGTTACTGTAAAGTAGCTATCCCCACTTGCAAACCTCCATGTCTCTAGAACTACTTGGTAGAAAGGTGAGGCTGCAGAAAGTTTCTGAGCCACAGGAAGAACCAACCCATTGATGAGGGTGCCTGAAATTCAGCTGCTGTTCATTCATTTTATTTAACCAACATTTATTGTTTGCCTCTTATATGCAGCCACTCTGCTCAGCATTCCGTGAGTTTAAAAATGAACAGGACATAGATCCTGCTGTTCTGAGACTTCAAATCTTTAAGACTTATTT
>ML110309.1:36632-59241 GCA_003697995.1 Taxidea taxus jeffersonii | reverse complement strand
TGCCAAGCAAGGAGCCCGATGTGGGACTCGATCCCAGGACACTGGGATCATGACCTGAGCCGAAGGCAGCTGCCCAACCAACCGAGCCACCAGGCGTCCCTATATTCAAGGGTTTAAAGCAAGAAGTGATACCAATCATATAAACTCTTTCAAGAAATGGGAAAAGAGGGACAGCTCCCTAAATCATTTTATTTTATTTTATTTTTTATTTTATTTTTTTTAAGATTTTATTTATTTATTTGATAGAGATCACAAGTAGGCAGAGAGGCAGAGAGAGAGGAGGAAGTAGGCTGTCCGCAGAGCAGAGAGCCCGATGCGGGGCTCGATTCCATAACCCTGGGATCATGACCCGAGCTGAAGGCAGCGGCTTTAACCCGCTGAGCCACCCAGGCGCCCCTCCCTAAATCATTTTATAAGGCAGCATACTCTGATACCAAAATTGACAAGGAATTTTTTTTTCCCTGAAATTTTATTTATTTATTTTTTTATTTTTAAGATTTTATTTATTTGACAGAGAGAGCACAAGCAGGGGGATGTGGCAGGTGGAGGGAGAGGGAGAAGCAGTCTCCTCACATAGCAGGGGAAGCCTGATGTGTGACTCGATCCCAGTACTGCGGGATGATGACCCGAGCCGAAGGCAGTCACTTGACCAACTGAGACACCCAGGTGCCCTCTAAAATTTTATTTTTAAGTACTCTTTACATGCAGTGTGGGGCTTGAACTCACAACCCTGAGATCAAAGAATCATACGCTCCACCAACTGAGCCAGCCAGCACCTGCGACAAGAATTTTTTAAAAAGGAAAATTTTTGATGGTCATATCTCACTCATTGTTGTAGTGATAAGTAATGTAAATGAAATTTTAGCAAATCAAAGTCAATGATATTTAGATGAAAGTGTAGAACAAGTAGGATTTGTACCAGGAGGACTCAGTTAGTTTGACACCTGAAAAATTGATGTGTGTCACTTAGCCAAGTCACAGAATAAAGGAGAAAACCATATGACCATCTTAAGATGTAGAAAAAAACACGTGGTAAAATTAAGTTTTTGAGTTTGAAGAGTTAAAATTAGTATGTACATACACATACTGATGCTATTCATTATTTTTTCTACTATCTTTCCTGATCTTTTCCCACATAATGTTTCAGCTATAGTAAGATATTTTGCCTTCAGCTTATTTATATTTTATCTTCCCATGAGACAGTGGAATGTCATAATCAATTCCAGTTAAAAAAAAAATACCATCTCATGGGGTGCCTGGGTGGCTCAGTGGGTTAAAGCCTCTGCCTTCGGCTCAGGGCATGATCCCAGGGTCCTGGGATCGAGCCCCACCTCAGGCTCTCTGCTCAGCAGGGATCCTGCTCCCCCACCCCCCGCCTACTTGTGATCTCTGTCAAATAAATAAATAAAATCTTTTTAAAAAGTCATCTCAAGGGACGCCTGGGTGGCTCAGTTGGTTAAGCGGCTGCCTTCGGCTCAGGTCATGATCCCAGCGTCTTGGGATTGAGTCCCACATTGGGCTCCTTGCTTGGCAGGGAGCCTGCTTCTCCCTCTGCCTCAGTCTGCCTGTGCTTGCTCTCTCTAACAAATAAATAAATAAAATCTTTAAAAAAAAAAGAAGTCATCTCAAAATTATGATGTAAAATTAACCATCCTTCATTGAATAGAAAAGTATTGGGGCATTCAGCTCTTGCCCTCGGGTAGTTATTTCAGAGACAGTTCTTAGACAGTGAGCGTGAACCCCAACACCATGTCCTTGGGAGGTTAGCTGCAAGGCAGGCCACCAGCTTGGCTTCTGGGAGGCTGTCCCTTACAGTTGTGAGCCTTGTGGGGAGTCTGCAGAGAACTTCATTTTGTTGGGAGTCAACCCTCATTGGCCCTTAATAACTTGGTTTATCTTTATCTCTGTGTGCTTCAGAAGGGGTGTGAGCTCTGATCGTGTTCTCTTTCAGTGCTTGAGCAACACTGCACCGCTGACTGACTACTTTCTTAAAGATGAATATGAGGCTGAAATCAACAGAGACAACCCTCTGGGAATGAAAGGGGAAATTGCAGAAGCCTACGCAGAGCTCATTAAACAGATGTGGTCTGGAAGGGACTCTCACGTGGCACCTCGCATGTTCAAAGTAGGTTGCTGTATATATTTTCCTTTTTTCCATTTTGGGGAGAGTGATTTAGTGTTATTCCAGTTGCATTTTGGGGTTAAGATGGGGGTCTGAGATTAAAAGCCCCATGTGAGGAGATCCTCCTTTTCTATTGATCAGGCATTCAGCACACGGTTACTCTAAGTGACCTCAACCCCTACCTGTGGGCTGGGGCGCTGCAGAGGGCGTTTGTAGGCTGGTTGCTCAGAATGCTGTATTCTGTGGTGCCAGTCTTGAAGTAGGAAACATCCTAAGCCAGAGTGTGACAATTCACTTTAATTTCTGGTATTATCTGAAGGGTATTCCCAGGTCCTCTGAGCCTGGACCCTATACCCACTGTGGGCCGCCTACGTCAGGAACTGGGCTGATACTCCAGGAGTGTGGTGTGAAAGTCAGTTCTCACTTGGCTCCCTCGGTTAGGAAGAGTGGGTGAACTGCAGTGGGCCCTTGGAGCAACTTGGGCTTTCCCTTGCCTTAAATATTTTTTCCTGTTGAGGGGAAGGACCTTGTCTTCATATTTTGAAATCTGAGAGACCCTGTTTAGCCTGCATCAGTGGAGTTTCAGGAACCTTCATGAAGCACGCAGTAGGAAAAGATAGGCTGATTTTTTATTCAAAGGGGAGGGAGGTTGTAGCACCTTGGCTCAGTAAGAAAATTTAAATGGTTTATTGAAATTAAAAACTAATTCTTTTTACCCCTGTGGTCACATGGGAGATACATGTAAATTACTGTCCCCATACCATGAAGTCAGAAAGACTAGAATCAGGTACATCAAGCTCAAACTCATGGAAATGAACAATTGGCGGACCATATTTAGATATTAGGGGGAGTGCAGAGCTTCCTTGATGATGGACGTTTTTCCTCTTTGCACTGTCTGGTATGGCAGCCAGGCAGCCCCTATCTACTTGAAATGTGGTTCATGTGAACAAGGAACTGAATTTTTTAAATTGTATTTAATTTTAATTTAAATAGTCACATGTGGGGGCGCCTGGGTGGCTCAGTGGGTTAAAGCCTCTGCCCTCGGCTCGGGTCATGATCCCAGGGTTCTGGGATCGAGCCCCACATCAGGCTCTCTGCTCAGCGGGGAGCCTGCTTCTTCCTCTCTCTGCCTGCCTCTCTGCCTACCTGTGATCTCTCTGCCAAATAAATAAAATAAAATAAAATAAAATAAATAGTCACATGTGGTCCGTGGCTGTGGTACTGGGCAACACAGGTGGGGAGCATGGATTGTCCAATTTCAGAATTCATCAGAACCTCTGAAGGGGCTTGTTAAACCCAGACTACTGGACCTCTCCTCAGAGTTTCTGATTCTGTAGGTCTGCGTTGGGCCCAAGACTGCGCTCCTGGCAAGTTCCCAGGTGATGCTGGTGGTGCTAGTTGGGGACCATGCTCTTGAGGATCGTAGATGCAGAGCAGTGCCAGGCAGGCAGTCATTTAAGGACAGGAGGGCTGTTAGGTACAGGAGGATTCCTCTGGCTGATGCAGAGGCTATTTGTAAAGTTCTCTTGGAGACTCTGAACCAAAGAAGGACATAAGAGAGGGATTTGTGTCGGTACTTGCAAGGTGTTGGCCACTCAGGGTGCCCCCCTTCACTTACTCTTCTTTTAGGGGAGTGGCCCAGGGGCCAGGTCCACTGTTGTCCTGGCTTTTGATCTGAGCCCTCTCTCTGGGAGAACTACTGGCCTCCTTTAGGCTCTGAGGAGTTAATTGGGCCACTCGGTCAGATGATGTTCTCCCTTACTGTCCCAGCTGACCCCGCAACGTTTTGATGGAAGGTTCCCATCTGACTTCACTGATTCTTTAAATCTTATCCTTCTGATGTGCTTACTTTTGTTGTAGACTCAAGTGGGACGTTTCGCTCCTCAGTTTTCTGGCTACCAGCAACAGGACTCTCAGGAGCTGTTAGCCTTTCTTCTGGACGGACTCCATGAAGATCTGAACCGAGTAAAGAAGAAACCCTACCTGGAGCTGAAGGATGCCAATGGGCGGCCAGATGCGGTATGATGTTGAAGATTTTTGAACAATAACTTTTCATAGAAGTTGCCTCCTACCAAGAGTTGCAGGGACATTCTTTTGGTCTTTGAGTATTGGTGCCAGGGCCCTGGTTGACCTTTGCTGTTGATGACATGGACACAGGCTCTGGTAGAGAAATGCATTTCGGATCAGAAAGAGGCAGCTCTAGTTATTCCTCATTCTCCTGCTTGGGGCTCTTGAAGTCAGTGTCCATTTGTGGAGTGTAATTCCATTGCTGAACCAGAAACTAGGGTAGTCTGAAAACCAAAGTGACTCTAGTATGGGCCTTGGGAGTGTCACTGATCTCATTAAAATACATACATGATTATTAAAATAGTTTGTTATTAACATTGTTAAGGCACTGATTTATTTTTTATTTTTTATTTTATTTTTTGCCTCGACTTTCTGATCTATGGAAAGGGAATTTGGTATTTAAGTTTACCCTATCACATTGGGCTTAACCATATGAAAACTTTAAAGTTGTGTTTATAGCTTGAAGGAAAGACTATGAGTTGGGTGAATTAGCTGAACTATAGTATAATTAAAACCTCACTGCAGGGACTTTGGATCATTGAACACCTTGGAGGAGGCAGTCCTTGCCCTAGTCAGGTCCATTTGCCCCTGGTGCTGTCAGGGCTGTCCGGCTCCCATCAGAGGACACACAGACACCTGTATGCCCCACAGTCCTATGTGAAGACTTTGTTAAGTGTGGGAATGGGCGTGGAGCTGGCATGTGATTGTGAGAATGGTCTGCTGAAAGCAGTCCCAGCCCTGGCTGGCCTGGATCAAGTTCTTTCCTATAGAGACTGCCTCACGGTCCAGCTCAGATTCTGTTGTGGATCATTCCGGAGGAAGGGGTAAACAACTCAGGTGTGTTAAGAATGTCTTATTTCTTTCCCCTTCCAGGTGGTGGCGAAGGAAGCCTGGGAGAATCACAGGCTAAGGAATGACTCTGTGATTGTGGACACGTTCCACGGCCTCTTCAAATCTACTTTGGTTTGCCCAGAATGTGCTAAGGTTTCTGTGACCTTTGACCCATTTTGCTATCTCACTCTGCCACTGCCCCTAAAGAAAGATCGAGTCATGGAGGTCTTTCTGGTTCCTGCTGACCCTCGCTGCAGACCTACCCAGGTAAGGGGATCTGCACCCTAATGGCACCCCTCACCGTGGGACTCCGGGTGCGGCTTCTTCTGCCAGCTGCCTCTGAATTCCCATGGCACTGGCCTGAATGTGTGCCCTCGGCCTCCGTCAGACCTTTGTGTGATCCTCTATCACTCAGGGAAGGTTGTGGAGGTCCTCTGGGCTTCTCTGTCACTCCCCGCCCCCGTTCCATTCATTCAGCTAAGGTAATATGACTGATCTGCTGAGTGGTCCTGGCATCTGAAAGCTGGGAGGCAGCAGCAGGGTACTTCTTGGTCAGTCAGCCAAGAGAGTCTGCTAGAACAGAAGGCCAGATGGATGGCATGGTCACCGGGTCTTAGTGTCCCGCCCTGCTGCGGGCTTACTGGAGGACTCTACTGCTTCGTCTTCTGGCTTTCGTGTCTTCACCTCTTACAGGTGCCGTCATGTGGCAGTCTGTAGAATTTTCCACCATTCCTTAAAGGAGATAGTGGATGACTGCCAAAAGTGAAGAATGAGACAAAGCAGTACATAGGAGGGAAAGTGATGGCTGGGCTACTGTGCTGCCCGAATAGGGAGGTGGGTGCCGAGGCAGAGGACTTGCTGTTTGCTCCTGACCACTCTTCGGGGCCCTGATCACGTGTGCACTGTTCCTGGGAGGTCACCTTGCGCTCTGTGATGCCCGCTTCAACCAGCTCATCTCCTACCCTTTGCCAAGCACCCTTGTCACCCCTCCCATCTTTCTTTTTGCAGTACCGTGTGGTTGTGCCGCTGATGGGGGCCGTGTCTGATCTGTGCGAGGCTCTCTCCAGGCTGTCTGGCGTTGCTGCGGAAAACGTAAGGCGGGGTGGTCAGTGGCACTCAGCCTACTGGGGCCATTTCGTAGTCCTTGGGAATGTATTTTCAAATTTGTAGCCATTTTTGGGAGGTAGTTCTTATTGGCCAGCACAAACATGATTATGTGTGGATGCCTCAGACCTCTTGGCCCTCGCTCACTGTGCACACTGCGTCTGAGACTGTCCCTTCAGCCACAGGGAACACTTTCTCCTCCATTGATGGCACACTAGCCATGATCAGAGGGCCAGGAGTAGGGCTCTGCTCTTAGCTTTCCTGCCCCTTCACACATGACCTTTTCTGTAGTATGAGAAGCTGGAAGTTCTTTCCTACCCTGTAAGTCTGGAGTGACATTACGATGTTCTTGATAGAAATATTTATTTATTTATTTATTTATTTTTAAGATTTTATTTGTTCATTTGACAGAGAGACAGCGAGAGAGGGAACACAAGCAGGGGGAGTGGGAGAGGGAGAAGCAGGCTTCCCAATGAGCAGGCTCGATCCCAGGACCCTTGATCATGTGGGGCTCGATCCCAGGACCCTGGATCATGACCTGAGCTAAAGGCAGACACTTAATAACTGAGCCACCCAGGCACCCCAGAAATCTTTATTTAAAAGCAACTGCCCTCACTGGGCTTTCTGCTGAGGCTGGCCCTATGTGGAGGTGGGGAAAGTGAAGATCCCTTCCTCCATCCTCCTGTATGCTCTGAGTCCCTCCCTTGTCCCAGCACTGGTCAGTGTCCTTGCTCAGCCCCACTCTCCTGGAACCCTGCTGGTTTTAGGCAGTTGTATAGTTGGGGTTTGGTGTGTTCAGCTATGTGCTGAGGATGGTTTCGAGACTCTTGGCCCCGGGGGACGCTCCAGAGATTTCTGGATGACTACCAGTCTCTGGTCAGCACTCATTCCCCACCATTCCTACCACTTGAGGGCAGATCCCATCATAAACCTCAGGACAGATGTTACCAGCATGTTTTCTGCTGGTGGCAGTCATGTTGTTCTCCCTTGGGCCTTGGCCCCTGAGCTCTGGGGCTGGTAGCCTGGCGGTCTCTCTGGAGGCCACACTGGAAGCACATCATTTTCATTTGCTTCTGGGTTGTACGTAGAGGCTCCTAATCATCCTGTAATCTTTGTTATTGTTGATTCTTAGATGGTGGTCACAGATGTATATAATCACCGGTTCCACAAAATTTTCCAAATGGATGAAGGTTTAAACCACATCATGCCTCGGGATGACATTTTTGTGTGAGTACTCCATGGTTTCTGCTGCAGGGTTGAAGGAAACATTCTAGAGGCTTTGCCTTGTAGGTGTCTCCAGAGCAGAAGATCTGGTAGTCAGTGCTCGGGTGGATTTTCCCTGACTCCCTGGTATAAGGGATGGATGTTCAGAGAACTGTGGGCAGCCGTCAGTGCTAAGCACCTCCTGGTACTTCAGAGCTGGGCATTCCAGATAATTCTCTTTAGCACGGACATAGCCTTTTGTCAACAGTTACTACCTTTTAAGAAGACCTGTTTAATGGTTCTACAGATGGACTTTCTATCAGAAATGCCTTTCTCAAGGAGAGTTAGAGCTGAGCAAGGGGCCATGGGAAGTTGAGAGAAGGGATGTGGTACACGCAGTGGCCCCCCAGACAGGTAGTTTCAAGAGCGACAGGGAGGGTTGATAGAAATAGCCTTTTTCTATTCTAACATTCTGTAAGCTCTGAGACTTAGTTTTCTCATCTGGGTGGGGATAGTACACCGTCAGCTCCAGAGGCCTCCTGAGCCCCTTCCAAGTCCCCTTACTTCGAGGCCCTGTAATTGTGTCTGTGTCCCTCTCCCAGGTGGGGTGGAGTGGAACCTGAGCTTGCCCGAGCTCCCTGACAGCCACTTGCTCGGAGAAGCTCAGATGTGGACCACACCGATGCTTTTTCTCCCTCATTCCCTCTCACTGGAAACTTGACTCTGCTGAGGAAGGTTTTTAGGATTGTTTTGTTTTGTGTTTTGGTTGAGGAATGCAGTACGCAAAGGAGGTCTTTCCTTCCCTTTTAAGTTTTCGGGCCTCGGCATCTAGATCCCTCTAAACGGAGTACTTCTTGAACACATCCGAGATCCTGGTTCTGTTCACACTTGTGCACGCTGCCTCCCCGCTCACAGCTGTCTTTGCTCACTTTACAAACGGAGGGCACCATGACTCATGCTGGCCATTGGGCTAAGGCTGTCCATTTCTGACCCCAAGTCCTGAACAGCGTCTCCCCTCAATTCTGGAAACCAGTGTTTGCACGCACCAGAGCTTAGAGGAACTGGAGCATTGCCATGTGGGGAGCTTGGCAAACCACCACCAACGAAGGAATTTGTGGAGGCCCAAGTGCTAACCATAAGGAAGCAAATTGTTTTAAAGATGAAGTGGTAATTGTCATGAAAATACGCTAGGCGAATATTTTTGAGCATGTGGAACACTGTGCTTCTGAGTTACTGAATTCTCCCCACTGCCCTCTAAGGTGGGTAATCCCATTGTTAACTGAGTAAGCAGAGTCAAAGGGGAGCACTTAGCCCTGTTATAGCAGCCAGAAAGTGACAGCATCAACCTGGAATTTGGGCCCGCCTCATGCCCAAGACCTGGTTCTTGACCCTAATGCTGGACCATAGGGCCTTTACCTAGAGCACATCTTAGACATTTTTATGAGTTGTTCTTAGAACTCCTCCTGCACATACTTCATTTAGGATCGTTTGCCAGGCATCTGGGGAGGGTTGTGTGTGTGTGTTTGTGTTTATAGTTTTCAAAAATTGAATCAGTAAGTTTGTGTCTCCCCCTATAGGAAGAGGGAAAGACTACAGTCGGTTGCCAGCAATTTTGGTAACATCTGTTCCAGGATAAAACATCTATAAATCTCCTCAATCCCATGTATTCACTAAGTAAGACACATTTTTCAAAATCATTGATTTGTATTAGCATTTTCTTTGGTTATCTCTAATTAAAAAAAATAAATATTATTCTTTAATTTCAATGTTTTTGAACAAAGATGACAGTTTTATAAATTTGCTTCCTTATTTGAAATAAAGAATCTTTGCCTAATATTTTGGGTATACAGTCTTGTATGATATTTGGTTTTATTAAAGGTCAGGGCATGTAGAAATACCTTTTTAAAAGATGAGCTCCTTGGTTACAAAAGATGATGAACTTGGTGGCCAGGCACCGCAACCCCCCCCCCACCCCCGCCCCAGTGCCTCTTTGTCTGCAGTGATGGTCCAGATGATGGCTGTCATCTGTGTTGAGTTCCATTTGAAGGACCACAGAGTCGAGGCCATGGTTGGGGAAAGAGAATCATGTTAGCCCTGAGTCCCAGGTTTGTGTAGGTTCACGTTTTGCTGACAGTGACCCTTGGGATTGCTGATGCAGCTTCTAGAATCATCTTGGAAATGGTATATCCACCTTTTATACTTTTATACTGAGGTATGGTTTGGTCCCAGTCCTGGCCACCACGTAGCTGCAGCTCAGATCTCTGCTGCTCGTAGTGGCCCACTGCTGAAGGTGCCCTCTTGTGTGATTGACATAGGTACGAGGTCTGCGGCACCTCCGCTGATGGCTCTGAGTGTGTCACGCTTCCAGTCTACTTCAGGGAAAGGAAGTCCAGGCCGTCGAGCACTTCGTCTGGGGCTGTGCTATACGGGCAGCCACTGCTGGTTTCTGTTGCCAAGCACAAGCTGACCCTCGAGTCTTTGTACCAGGCTGTTTGTGAGCGGATCAGGTGGGTTGCAGGAACGCTTTTTGCTTCTTACCTAAAATCGCAACAGGCCCAGCCACAGTAGTGACCCACGCACCTCCCCCCACTGCCCCCACCGGGTGCCATTGTATTGGTCCCGGGTACTCAGTTCTGTGAAAATGTAGTTGGGCCTGCCCCCTGGGGCCGGGACAGGTGCCGCAGAGACAGGGCGTCAGGCGCCTCTTAAGCACCATGAGGGCACCTCAGCTTCCTCTGTGGTCCCTGGAATCGTGTCTGTTGCACTTGTCAGTCATTGGGTTTAGGCCATCTAGTGCTTTGATGTCCGTTTGTGTTTGAATAGGTTTCCAAAGTACTCCACTATCATTTTGAAGCTGGTGATTAATGATTAATGTTACTGAGAAATATTTCTTTTAATGACGGTGCCACGTGACATTCGTAGAAGACTCGAAACAGACATTCACAGACGATTCAGAGTCTCCATGACTTGGTACATCTTTTGGGTTTGTCTCCATTTCTTGAAGTACTGAGCCATCCCCCGATTTTAAAGTCCTTTTAGTTACCTGAATGGCTCTGTGAATGGCTGTATGTCAGTGGTGAACCACGTTTAGCTGAGTAGTGGAGAAAAACAGGTAAATGTTACAGCTAACCAATAATTCTTGTCCTTTTTTCCCAGCCGCTATATAAAACAACCTTTGCCTGAGGAGTCCAGCGGCTTGCCCTTGGAGCCGGGGGCCTGCAATGGCTCCAGGGGCAGCTGTGAAGGTGAGCACTCGCCACACGATGGGGCTGTGGCTGACCGATGGGGCTGTGGCTGACCGAATCCCTCTTGACCTCCCTCTTTTTCCAAAGGTGCATACACGGGAGAGGGAGGCTGTGAGGCTGGGCGGGGCTCTGGCTAGAGAGGAGGCCTGGGAGCCCCGTTGAACCCACTCCATGCTGCCAGTGCCTGTTGTCCAATTTGGGCGCCTAGTGGAATCTCTCAGACATGTAGGCTGGCTTTCACCTCAGGCAGAGCTAGCCTAACAGGACTGAGTGACTTGCCCAGGGTCATGAGGCCAAGTCAGGAGTTGATTCTGGTCCATTGGGGCTGGCGGAGTGGGTGCTTAGCCAGCCCTTGACGGCCTCCATGACCTGGCTTCCATCCAAAGAGCTATCATGTTGGCCCTTACCCATCACTCTGGTGTGGCAGCACCACTGTGAAGGACAGGAGTCCTCGCCAGCCAGTCAGAAGGCAGAGGCAGTTTCTCGAGTGTCTCCTTCATTCTACCCAGGAAGCTACCTGTGATCGGTGATTCGCGATAGCTCCCGCTGCGGGAGCAAAGCGAGCCATGGTGTGCAAAGTGGCCGGCGAGGCTGGTTGCAGGAAACCCGGAGCCCTCGCCATCCTCCCGTGGACAGAGGCTCACAAGCTCATCCCTGATTGGGGAGCTGTGTCTGACTTGCATTATGGTTGCCACCCTTCTTTTGGGGGCCCATGTGACTTAGTGGGTTTATCACTATAAAACCACAAATATCCTCCAACTTACTGCTATAACTTTTCAGATGCAAATCCAAATGCTCAGATTTCTCCAAGACATGCACAGTCTTGGGAAGTGGGAATTGGTATTAGAAGATGCCCGTAAGGCTCCGTCCTCACGGGATATTGCAAAGTAGAAGTAATTTACGTTGAGTGGTTAGTATAGTCCTATGTTATTCTTGCCCAGAATATCATGTTCTCCCACTAGGGACAAAGAGGAGGGTGTTTTGTGCATAGGTCCCACATGCAGAGATGGCAGAGTAGCCATGGCGGTGTCTGAGCAGACCAGGGGTGACCTGTGGGTTCTCGGTGCTCGGGCGGTTCAGCACTGTGATTCCTAGCTTAAAGTGTGGGGTAGACTTCGATAAGTCACTTCATTCCTCTGGACCTTGGTTCACCCATCTGTAGAATGGGATGATAACATCTGCTTCACAGAGTCGAGTTTACAATTTAATTAGATAATGTGGGTTAAAGTACCTGCCACATAGTAGATGCTCAGTTAATCATCACACCATGGAAGTATTTGCTGTTGTTACAGTTAGCCTCGCTTGGGGCGCCTGGGTGGCTCAGTGGGTTAAAGCCTCTGCTTTTGGCTCAGGTCATGATCTCAGGGTCCTGGGATCGAGCCCCGCATCGGGCTCTCTGCTCAGCGGGGAGCCTGCTTCCCCCTCTCTCTGTGCCTGCCTCTCTGCCTGCTTGTGATCTCTCTCTCTGTGTCAAATAAAATACAACAACAACAAAAAAAAAACAAAAAAACAATTAGCCTCGCTTTTTATTTTACTTTTTTAAAAATATTTTGTTTATTATTTATTTGACAGAGATCACAAGTAGGCAGAGAGGCAGGCAGAGAGAGAGGAAGGGAAGGAAGCAGGCTCGCTGCCAAGCAGAGAGCCCGATGTGGGGCTCGATCCCAGGACTTTGGGATCATGACCTGAGCCGAAGGCAGAGGCTTTAACTCACTGAGCCGCCCAGGCGCCCCTAGCCTCACTTTTTATTTATTTGTCAGAGAGAGAGAGAGAGAGAGAGAGAGTGCACAAGCAGGCAGAGCGGTAGGCAGAGTGGGAGAGAGTAGCAGTCTCCCTGCTGAGCAAGGAGCCAGATAGGGGACTCGATCCCAGGGTCCTGGGATCGTGACCTGAGCCAAAGGCAGCAGATTAACCTACTAAGCCACCCAGGAGTCCCCCTAGCCTCACTTTTTAGACATTCTATCTAGTACCGCTACTACTGCTTTCTTTTGAATCCTTTAACGGAGTCTTGATGCATAGACTTCAAAATCCATTCAATGCTGAAATACTTCTGATATCTTTACTGCCATGGCTTCTTGTCAGGCCTGTGGTGCCTGTCTCCTGCTGATTCTCTTGAGTGATCTGGGGTAGCTGCTGTCAGTGGACTCTGCTTGCTTTTCTCATTCATGATACCCACTCCTGCTTTAGCGGAAGTTTCCTAAGATTGTCTTGAGTAGTTGGCAGCCAGTGGCATAGCCAGGGAACACAGTTTTTATAGTTCTGGGACTCTGTTCACTGAGCAGGTGGAAGCAGCCTGTGGCTGTGTCCCTCTTAGATAGGGAGCAGGGAGGGAGCGGGGCAGGCTCACCTGGGCAGTGAAAGGAGCAGTGCAGCTGTCTCAAGAGCCAAGTGAACTGGTCGGAAAAGGAGTGTCCGTGAGGGCCAGGCTTGCTGTTGGGAACGGTGCCCCTGGGGGTCCATGTCAAACCCTCATCCGTGGCTGTGCTGTTCTGTGACCTGAGAAGAAATTGCTGCATTGTCCTGGGCCTGACTTCGTTCCTCAGGAGTGCTCTCAAAGCAGATCGACTTTGAAAAAGAGGATTCTTTTGTTAGAATGTCCTTTTTTCCTCAGACTTTCCATGTCTTACTGCTATTTCCTGAGTATATAAACTTGATATTTTAGGTATTTTCTTCTCTTACTTTCACATCACCTTTTGGAGGTGTCCCATCTTTGTTCAAATTACTTACCGAATACCCTAACTTTCCCCTTTTCCCAACAACAAAGAGTACCATGGCTATGTTTATGGATCAATTTACTGCCACCTCACATACCAGTTCTCTGGAAATACCTGGGAAATGGAAGTGTATATCTTCAGAATGCCTGTTAAAACTCCTGAGGGAGGGGCGCCTGGGTGGCTCAGTGAATTAAAGCCTCTGCTTTCAGCTCAGGTCATGATCCCAGGGTCCTGGGATCGAGCCCCGAGTCGGGCTCTCTGCTCAGCAGGGAGCCTGCTCCCCCCCCCTTTCTCTCTGCCTGCCTTTCTGCCTACTTGTGATCTCTGTCTGTCAAATAAATAAAAAATAAAAAGCAAAAAACCTCCTGAGGGACGCCTGGCTGGCTTATTTGGAAGAGTGTGCAACTCTTAATCTTAGGATCTTGAGTTTGGTCCCCATGTTGGATGTAGATTACCATGAGAAAATAAATAAAACAAAATTCTTGAAACTCTGCTATCTCAAATGAATAACAAGGGAAAAAAAAGGTAGGGAGGGCCCTGTCTGCTGTGTCACCGGGACCCAGCCCGGCATCTACATTTGAGAGACACTCACTGACTCCTTGTTGAAGGGACAGTCAGCATGTTTCTTATAGAGGAACTGAAGGCTTTTGCTCAGTATTTGTGATCATAGTAATGTTTTTAAAAGTGACTTTTAAGTTATGTTTCTTAACCCTTTGGTCCCTTTCTGTGGGTCAAATGATGAAGTTGAAAGAGTCAGAGGATGTGGGTTGAAGCCCAGTAAAGTACCAAGTGTAGAGGGGCCCCCATTAGGACAGGTGGGCCTGCTGACTCACCTTGTGCCTTCGGGGGCCTCAGTGAGCTTCTGTGGCACACGCTCCCTCATCACATGTTAGCAGGGCCCCTCTGCGTGTCTCACCGTCTCGTGGTGAGGGTGAATTCAGGTGCCTTGTAGGGGCTAGATGGAGGTTCACATACATGGGACAAAATGTGGGAGGAAGCACCGGAGTTAGGTATGAAGTAAAATTGTTAACATTGAAGCGGTGGCAGACTATATGCGCTGGTTTTTGTTTGTATGCCAGGAGAAGACGAAGAAGAAATGGAGCATCAGGAAGAAGGCAAAGAGCAGCTTTCAGAAACAGAAGGCAGTGGGGAGGATGAGCTGGGCGGTGACCACAGTGAGACCACCCAAAAGGTCAAAGGCCAGCCCTGCCCGAAAAGGCTTTTTACCTTCAGCCTCGTGAACTCCTATGGAACAGCTGACATAAATTCCCTTGCAACTGATGGAAAACTACTTAAACTCAACTGTAAGCACTTTCTGTGACCTTTCAAACTGGGCTTGGTGAGGGGGCTGAGAATCTGTCTGAAAATCCTGTTCGGTACTCACTGCACTGGGCTCTCGCCGTCTCTCTGGAGCTCCATGGATAGACGCTTGTGTAGCCCTTGGCTTAAAGCTCCCTAAAGACTGTTCCCGAGGCCTGAGTGCCTGCCCCCGCCATCTTGCCAGGCTTGTGTCTCTGGTCCTTTCCCTTCACCGCCACCACCCTCGGGGCCTCTGCGCTGGGTTGATGACACTTCTCGTGCCTCCTGTGTGGCACCAGACTCCTCCTGCTCATGAGACTACGTGCCTGTTTCTTCTGTTCCATAAGACTGCTCAGGATGTGTGACCCATCTAGATGATGGTCATGGATTTCATGGGCTGTTCGTTAGCTAGAGCCTGTGACGGGGGCTGCCGAGCACACGCAAGAGGCTGCGCAGGGCGCGCGTGGTGTGGAGAGCATGAGAGGTCGGGGAAGACCCCCGCCGGGAAGCATTTCTGTGTCTCCTTCACTGGAAAAGGAATTAGCTTTCTTTCACTCCCTTTCTTTTTTGTTGGATCTCTTTAAAAATGTGTGTTCTTACCAGCTTTATTAAGGCGTTTTCTGGTCTCTCTCTCCCTGTCTCGGCAGCTCCCTCCTCTCTGTGAGGCCTCCTCTTGTCAACTCATTGTAGATTCTATCTCCTTCCCCCTCTCTTGAGGCCCTGGAAAGTGCCTGCAGACAGTAGGCTGGGCCCCTGCGGGCAGCACCTTGTTTGTTTTCCTTCTCTCCAGATCGATGGAACTCTCCCTCTGCCCCATACCCTGTACCCCATCTCAAAACAGTCTTCCACTGTTGCGTCAGGTTTTCTCATGAGTTAAGGTGGAGGGTAAATCTGGTCGCCGTCACTTCATCTTGACTTCATCTCCTTCAGTATCGTATATGGTTAGCGCCTCTGGAGCTTACTGCGGCATTGAGGAAATCTTTGGCAAAGGATGTTGGGGGCTGCTCGGGGCAGAGCATCGTCTTGCTGTGGCTGGTGAGGGCGGTCAGGAGTTGATGGCGCAGCCTGAGTGTTTTCTTCTCACTCCTTCCCCGAGTGCTGGCTGTTAATAATGAGTGACGCTTGGGTCTTCCTCCCCAGCTCGATCCACGCTGGCCATCGATTGGGACAGTGAGACCCGGAGCCTTTATTATGATGAGCAGGAGTCTGAGGTAGGTGACTGGGGACTCCTGGTCAGGAGGAGAGCTGGGTTCTGCCCTGGCTGTGCATTTGGGTCAGTCTCACCAGTTCCCCAGCAATTTAACAAACTCTGGGTCAGACTGAGAATGGAAAGCACTAAGAGATTTTGTCATTATATGTTCAGAGGCTCCAGAAAATACATTATATTCTGGGCATGGGAGCTTGGGAGGCTGTGGCTTCACCTGGGAAGAACTCATGTCCCCACAGGAAGTCAGCGCTTTGTCCCCCACAGGCCTATGAGAAGCACGTGAGCATGCTGCAGCCTCAGAAAAAGAAGAAGACTGCCGTGGCCCTGAGAGACTGCATAGAGCTCTTCACCACCATGGAGACCCTTGGGGAGCACGACCCTTGGTATGCAGCTCCTCATGCAGCCCGGACTGAGATCAGCTGGGTCCATCTATGTACATAAAAACCCTTTTATGGTGGTGGGGAGATATGTCACTTTTTGTCACTTCTTTACATGACTGACCCTCTAGCACAGTCTTTCTGTGCCAGTTGTTTTCCGGACCAAGAAAGCCATCTCCCACTGCCCCATTTCAGAAGCTGGCTTAGAGCTGCCTCCACCCCCCCCACCCCCCAAGTAGCCATGTGGAGCGCAGGAGAGTTGTTGTGGGATTGTGGCTATGCCTCCGTGCTTGGGAGCCCTGGCTCCCCGCCTCCCCGCTGAGTGGAGGTTTCTCTTTCCTCTGCAGGTACTGTCCCACCTGTAAGAAGCATCAGCAGGCCACTAAGAAGTTTGACCTGTGGTCCTTACCGAAGATCCTGGTGGTCCACCTCAAACGTTTCTCCTACAACCGATACTGGAGGGATAAGCTTGACACAGTCGTGGAATTCCCGGTCAGGTGGGTCCCTGAGCTGCAGTGTGCTTCGGAAAATTAAAAAGTAGGCAGGAGACCGGGGCACCGGCCGGCTGAGCGTTCTGTCACCAGAGATTCTCCTGCATTAGGATGTGTGTTGCTGGGCTGCAGGCAGTTGGACTTGAGCTGACCCCCCCCCCCCCCGCCCCAATGCTCCTAACCGCTGGGGAAAAGATTGTCCGGCAGAAGCGCTTCCCAGGCTCAGGGTAGCCCCTTAACTGAGCTGGGCCTCCCAGCCGTCATGGGTCCAAGGGGCCTGGGCTCAGCCGGACAACGCAGATACACAGGGCTGCTGCTCCAGAAAACTGTCCGGTCCCTGGGGCAGAGAGTGGGACTGGCTGCCTACTCCTGTCCCCGGGTCCCAGGACGCAAACTGATGGGCCCAGGAAAGTAAGTCAACCAAGTAAGAGTTCGTCCACAAAGTGCAGATTTCAAAATGCTTCCTGGGGGGCGGGAGTGGAGTTAGAGAGACGGATGGAGTGTATAGATGTTTGTCGAAAAATGTGTTCAGCTCTTCCGTATGTTCGACATTTTTCAAGATAAAATGTTTGGGAAAAACGTTTTCTAGGACCTGTTTTGGCATTTAGCCGAAGTTTTTATGGCTCCAGCTGTAATTTTGATCCTGACAGCCAGGATCCACATAGCGGCTGTAGCCCTCTTGTCCGTGCCCAGAGCCCGTCCCCACCGCGGGGTGCGGGGCCAGAGCTCCTCGGGCAGCTTCTCTGCAGCCTGCACGGGCCAGTGCTCAGCACAAGCCAGTGCTCAGCACAAGCCCTCGGGCCCCAGCCGCCATGGCCTCTTCATCCGCTCCTGCTGTGGTTCGCATTTGATAGCTCCCGTGTTCCAGCCTCCCGCATTAAAGGGGTTGCTGGGTTGCTGCCGCTTCTCTCTCTGAGTTTAACGTATTAAAGGCCATTTTTGTGTTTTGTGCTCAGAGCTCTGAACATGTCCGAGTTTGTGTGTGACCTGTCAGCGAGGCCTTATGTGTACGACCTCATTGCCGTGTCTAATCATTACGGAGCCATGGGGGTTGGCCACTGTAAGTACTGGCGCTGCCGCCTCTGACCTGTTGACGGGCCCTCGGCCAGTCTCACTGGCCCTTTCCTGTGTGCCGGGCCCTGCCCTAAGTGCCTTACACAGCGCCTCGGGCCTCTAGCGTCAAGGTGTCAGGCTTGGTCTGAACTGCTGCTGCTGCTGCTGCTTCATTCTCTCTCTCTTTCTCTTAAACCTTTCTTTTTTTTTTTAAAGATCTTAGTTTTAATTACTCTCTCCTCCCAACATGGGGCTCGAACTCATGACCCCAAGATCAGAGGTCTCATGCTCCACTGACTGAGGACCCAGGCGCCCCGGTCTTTATATTCTTGAGTCCAACATTCCCACCTCTGGGAATCTATCCTATGGAAAGTACTTGACATTGGGAAGAAGCTTTATGCACAAAGGTTCAGCTATGGTAGTGAAAAATTAGTAGCTGCATCAGTGACCCAGCAGTTGGCACTGCTCTCTACCTATGTGTTGGAAGAGCGCACAGCCATTGCAAAAGAAAATGAATGATAACATGGGGAGATGCCCGGGACATGTTCAGACTTGTGTCATTGCAGAAGCCAGTTATCACAGCTATGTTAAAGCAGAAAGCAAGGAAACTTTCTCTCTGCTTTATCTTATCTTCCAGAATGTCTGGAATGTGTAGGTTTTTGTTTTTTAAATTGATTTATTTATTTAAGAGAGAGAGAGAGCCCTTGCCGGTGCCTGCATATGCGGTGGGGAGGGGCAGAGGGAGAGGGACAGTAGGGACAGGCCCTCAGCACCTTCTCCTGCATTCTTCACCCCTGTGGTAGGCGCTACAGTGAGGGATGAAGGGCTGGCCCAAAGTCAGTGCAGCAGGTGGAGACAAGCCACCAGTTCTCCATTAGAGCCTGTCATTTTGTAGAGTCTGGAAGGGACAGGAACTGCTCATTGCTGCTGGGATTACTGTGGTAAACACATCTTTTTTTGCTGGGGAATAGTATAAAATCAAGACAGGAAGTGTTTGCTGTGGGGAATGCTAGGACCACTGTGAGGAATTGTTACCCAACCACAGACTTTTCACAGTTTCAGAGAAAGACACATTTAAGGCGTCTTGTCCGCATCCCAGCTCTGCAAAGCCAAACGCCCAGGGTGTCCCTCCCTGGGATTATCCCGGAGGATACAGCGGTAGGAAGAGGCAGTAGTAGCCATCTGCTGGACCAAGTGAAATTTGACTTGCCCGGCTGTTTTGAGAGCCTTTTTTTTAAAGATTTTATTTATTTGTCAGGTAGAGAGTGCAGGAGCGAGCACAGGCAGAGGGAGAAGCAGGCTCCCTGCTGAGCAAGGAGCCCGATGTGGGACTTCATCCCAGGACACTGGGATCATGACCTGAGCCGAAGGCAGCCGCTTAACCAACTGAGCCACCCACGCGTCCCTTGAGAGCCATTTTTGCTAAAATCTTAAACTGTCAGCTTCCTTTGTGGGTCCCTTGGCTCTGGATTATACTTAGAGCCATCCTAAAGGTTGATACTGGATTTCTCTATTCTTTTGATTAGTTTCCCGAAGTTACAGCTTAAAGCCTTGGTCCCTGACAGCTCCATTTTCACCACCACCCCGCCTTTTTTTTTTTTTTTTTAAGGGCAGGAGGGAGAGAGATTATGAGAGGGGGAGAGACAATCTTAAGCAGGCTACACGCCCAGCGTGGAACCAAGCACAGGGCTCAAAATCACAACCCTGAGATCATGACCTGAGCTGACATCAAGAGCCGGATGCTTAACCAGCTGAGCCCGCCAGGATCCCCATTTTTACCCTTTTTGTGGGAGAACAGATTTCAAAAAAACATGAGTTATCTTTTAGTTGTCACCTGCAAATCACTTTTAATTTCAGGGCTTTTGTTTTATTTTTTTTTAGAGTTTTATTGTTGTTTCATGCAAGCCTAATAAACTAGCCAGATGAGTTCTCTGGTGATTGCTAGAGGTATTTTCTTTGTTGACTTGGCAGACACTGCATACGCGAAGAACAAACTGAACGGGAAATGGTATTATTTTGATGATAGCAACGTGTCCCTGGCCTCTGAGGATCAGATAGTGGTGAGTAGGCTCTAGTGCTTGATTCCTCCCCTTACCTGATGGATTAAAGCTGAGAAGGGTCTCCCGGGCCATCCTGCTGTGACAGTGAGAGCTAGGAGTGGTAGACAAAAGAGTGGACTGCCATTCCCTCCAGGACCCTGCTAAATGAGAAGCTTCACCCTCCGGGTTTGGTCGCAGGCACGGGCCCTTCCCCACCCTCTGGGCAGGGTCACCTTCCTGGTTTCCTCTGTGTGTGGTTGCACAGGGCAAGATGGCAGAGCCCTGAGAGTGGGTGTTGAGCAGTGAGCGAAAACCTGGGAGGATGGGTGATCATTCCAACCGGTGAATGAACTTTTCCCCTCTTGTGTTTTAGACAAAAGCAGCTTATGTGCTATTTTACCAACGTCGAGATGATGAATTTTATAAGACACCTTCACTCATCGGTTTTCCTGGATCCTCCGAGGGAGGGACGAACCCAGGCAGCTCGCAGCAGGGCATGGGGGAAGACGAGGCTTGCAGCATGGACACCAACTGATGCTGCCTCCAAAACCCTGCCGCCCCACAGCACCAGTGTAATCCCCCAGGAGAACATCTTTGACACTCTGAAGACTACTAGTGTTCCGTCTAAAAACCAGATGAGGAAATCCCCTTCTTTTATGAGCAGAAGAAAAAAAAAAGACCCTGTTTGCTCAGAAGGGTTATGTCAAGAGGCTGAATTATTTTTCTTTTTATACAGGTGGTGAGAAATTTCTGTAAGACCTGTGGAGCTGGAAAGTGGGGGGTCGGGAGGGGGTTGCACAGTGGAGTAAGGCGGAGGAATTCTAAAGAATGGAGAGGAACACTGTCATTGAGTGCGGTGGCCACGAAGACCCACTGCAGGCCGCCCTGAGTTCCTGGATTTCTCATTCTGGTGCTGGTTCCTGGTCACCCCAGCAGTCTGCCCACAGTAAACCAAGCCTCCAGTTCACTTGATGTTGTCCCCTTCTCCCTTGCTGTGCACTGACATGGGTTTATAATTCCCTCAAAATTAGTCCCTGAAGCCCATTTCTGTTTCCCTTTGAGCCATCTTGGAATTTCCAGCTTTCTTCCCCGAAATGAAATGAAGATATTTGGTGTTGGGGTCTCCTGCCCCTCAATCTCTTGTGGAACCTAGCAGTTTTGTTATGTCCCTCACCATCCTTGATGAACTGAGACGGTTGGAGATGGTGTGGCGCTTTTATTAGATATCACTTTAAAGAAGTTGGTACACAAAACTTCTGGGTCCAGTGGCCCATCCAGTTTCTCTCCACATTGGCTTGAGAATGGGAACCTTTCCCTTCTCGCCGACTTTGGTAAGAAATGAAATTCTGCCCCCCACCCCCAGCGGTTTTTGGTTGGTACCCCCACGCCCACCGCCCCCCCCCCCCCCCATCCTCCTCCGCATCCGGCTGCCTCCCTCCCTGGTGGGGGTAGGGGGGGCCTCGCTTCCGCTGCGGCCGAATGGGTTTTAAGAAGAGGTGGTCGGTCTGGGCATTCTTGTCTGACCTTTAACCTTGGAGGCGGGGGGTGGGGTGGGGGGTGGGGCTGGGAACGCTGTTCTCGGGCACGCGATCGGCCCGGCGCTCGCGGCGACGGTTGGCCGGGGTGGCGGTGTGGCTGCGCTGGCGGGTGAGGACGCGCCTGCGGACCTTCCGCCCGAGGGCCGGCTGCGGGCCACTGGCGAGGGCGGAGGGGGGCTGCAGAGGCAGCTGGGCGGGGTGGCAGGGGTAGGCGGGCGGGCGGGCAGGCTAGGAGCCGGAGAAGGCGGGGCTGGGCGTCCCTGGGGCTCCGGTCCCACCGCTGGTTCCTCTGGGAGATCCACGGGCCACACCCGCCACCTGGGCAGGATAGCGCCCAGAGTGTGGGTTCCTCTGCTCTCCGGCCGGTGGCGTGGATCAAGCTCCAGGAGATGCGCCCTTTGGGGGTGGTTTTGCAACTTCGTCTGTAACGTTACTCTCGTGTTGCTCTGTGCATTTCCAATGTGTTACATAATAAAGACGTGGTCGCTTTTAGGGGAAATGTCTGAAAAACTGCGAAGATGCAGAAAGGAGCTGACTGCGGCCATTGACCGGGCCTTTGAAGGCGTCAGTCATTCGCAGGAGTGCTCGGGCCGGCCGAGGCTGGAGCTGGACGCCGCGCCGCTCTCCTTCCCCCTCCCCGTGCACCGGCTGCTCTGCAGGAGGCACCCGCCGCCGGCAGCCGGCTCCTCCTCCGCGGCTCCCTTCCTTCCAGTCCCGTGCGCTCCTGAGAACGAGAGCCCTGCCTTTGCGCCAAACCATGCCCCAGTGAACGCAAAGCCACAGGCTTCGTGCCCGAAAAGAAAACCTCTGACCAGTAAGGAAAACGTATTGATGCATTCCTCCATTTTGGCACCCGAAAGACAGTTCTGGAGAGCCGCGGGAGACGGGGAGAACTGGAGAAAGGACAGCCTAAGGTGATTCCAACTTGACAGTGTAAAAAGTTGCAGTCAGGGGCCCTCGTTTCTGAAAGTGTGCACGTTCCTGAGTTGAGTCCAGCACCGCTTCTGCCTCCCCCCTTGGACTGCCAGACGGTTCCTAGAGACCACTTTGCGGGTCCCACAGTGGTTGTGAATGTTAGAGAACCTGATTCTAAGTCATTTTGTTTTTCATACTGCAGAAAGGAAAATCTTCATTCCAGCGTCCGTGCTAGGGAGAGGCCAGATGGGTGGCTGGTTCCTACTTCCTGCTTTCATCCTTGCTTCTGCGCTCTCCACCCTCCTCCCCAACATACTCCCCCCCCCCCCCGCCCCCACCACCACCTCCTGAGGCCTTAGACCATCCCTGGGTTAAGATCTCCCTTGGACATTTTTTTCCCCCCC
>ML110309.1:13308-36532 GCA_003697995.1 Taxidea taxus jeffersonii | reverse complement strand
TGCTTTCATCCTTGCTTCTGCGCTCTCCACCCTCCTCCCCAACATACCCCCCCCCCCCCCCGCCCCCACCACCACCTCCTGAGGCCTTAGACCATCCCTGGGTTAAGATCTCCCTTGGACATTTTTTTCCCCCCCGATAGCTTTAAAGTTTCTTTATTTGCGTAATGTCTACAACGAGGGGCTCAGACTCACCACCCTGAGACCAAGAGTCACATGCTCTTCTGACTAATCCCGCCAGGTGCCCCTGTCCCTGGTAAGGTTTAAACTGCCTGGTTCTAGGCACCTTGAGCTGGAGCAAGGATGACCATATGGGATGGAACTTCAGGGTCCTGCCATCTTGAATGCCCTGGAGGCAGCGAAGGAAGAAGCCATTGAGTGTGTTCCATTCTGACATGTGAATCCAGGCATTGTAGGCAGGAAGGCGCTGTCGGTGATGCTCTTGAGTCCTGAAGATATTATTAGTCGACTTCACTGACTAAGCAGTTGCCAGTCGTCTCTGTAATCACAGCATAGTTACAGTATGTTTTTGTTTTTAAGATGAACAGTGAGTTCCCCACAAGATTTTTCTTTGAAGAGGCGCTAACCCTTCACCTTTTCTTCTTTTTTTCCACCTGGGGGTTGCAGGAAAGATCTGGAGAAAGATTTGAAGGTTGACTCAAACATGCCACTCAGCAATTCTAGCCAAGAGGTCACAAAAGATCTGCTTGATATGATCGGTGAGTACAAAAGGCAGACCTGTCCCCTCTTGGGAGGAAAGGTCCTTCACGCAGGCTCCTGAGTCGGCAGGTATCTTTGAAAAACAAAAACCACTCTCTCAGTTCTCATCCGTCTACATGGTGCCTCTGTTTTGCCCATGGCAGGCTCTCTGCACAGGGCCCTCATGCAGCTGATAGCCGGTGGAGTCGCACAGGAATCAGGTCATTTTATAAATGTCTGGTTACAGTGAATCCCTGGGCATAAGGGACAGTCTTCCCCAGGACTTGGCGGCTGAGCTTAGATCTGGAGACAGGACATAGGCAAAGATGGGGTGGGGAGTTGGTCCCCCAAAATTAGAAGGAAAGTTAGAAACTCATGCCTCCCCTGTAATGCCAACACCCAGAGAAAGCCAGTGTTAACCGTGCTGGAGATCCTGCCAGAGACTTTTTCCTACACATCTCTACATTCTGTGTGGGAACTGTGTATTTTTTGTATGACTCACACTGCTCAGTGGACAGACAGCTGCCAGTTAAGGGCACTGCCTGAATCTGTTGGCTCTGGAAGGGCCTCCAGGTTCTAGAGGATGAAAGGGAGGCCTGCTGGGAGGAGAGGCTCCCCTGAGGCCACAGACCAGGACACCTACCGAGCCACTGGGCAAGTGGCTGGAGTCTCCTCTGGGGTAGCCGCAGAGGGGAGCCGGAGTCCTCTGCCTCCGCTCACCACCCCACACACTCCTTGCCAGCCCCGGGCAGCAGTCTGATTCCGCTGAAGACTCCATTTTTCTCACAGGATGTATTGCCATTCGTGCAGGTCACGGAGTTCCCTAAGATCCAAGACAAGCCCAGACATGTCTGAATCCTCCTTCCTGGGGGGCTGGTGGGTAGTTGGGCTCAATAAACGCGGAGCCAGAGGGGTAGGCACCAAGACCACCTTAGCATCTGGGGCCCGGTCTGGCAGCCTGAGGACGGATGGAGGGAGGACAGAGAGGGCCGCCCGTTGTGGGTTTTCACTGGTGCCTGAACCGTCTCACTGGAATCGTAATGCTGAATGTTCTTACTTTTAAGACCATACGAGCATCCGAACTATTGAAGAGTTGGCTGGGAAACTAGAATTTGAAAACGAGCTAAACCGTGTGTGTGGCCGCTGCGGAGATTCGCCCTTCAGGGAGGAGGCCTGGGCCTTGCTTGTGGACGAGAGCCCTCAGAAGGCCCCGGAGAGCGACCCCGGCAGCCTCAAGCAGGCTTTCGACGACCACAATATCGTGGAGACCGTGCTAGACTTGGAGGAGGACTACAATTTGATGAGCTCTTTCAAATACCAGGTTGAGTAGGGACAGCTGACTGGAGCTCTGGTTCTTTCCAGGAGCAGGCTGCCGTTCGGGCAGTGGTCAGCGTCCTGGGGGCCTCTGCCACGTGGCTGGCAGAGTCGGAGAATGCCACACCCTTTAGCTTGCACTTGTGTCCCTTTTTGAGCTGAAAGCCCAATTTTTTTATTCTGTTGTTTTGAATTGTTTCTTACTGTTGATTTTTTTTTTTTTCCACTTTTCTTGACATCTAAACTGTGTGTTTGGTTGGTATCTAATACACCCAGCACCCAAGGCAGGTGCTGGTTGTGGCCTCTTGTTGTGTCTCCCGGTGTTCTTTTCCATGGGCCCCTGAAGAAGTATTGGGACCACAACCAGGGTGGGCTATGTGTACCCCCTGGGACTAGCCCAGGCCAGCACAGCCCACACAGACTGTGGCCCCCAGCCCCTCTCCCCTTGCACGCCTTGCACACAGGGCTGTCTGTTCTCTGCCTGGGCTCCAAACCCTCCTCATGTCCAGACCAACCTCCCCTCAGCACCCCCAACCCTGACCCTGCTCAGCTTGAAGACCGCTGCTGGGGCCTCACGGTTATGTTGGAGGGGCTGATCCCCACCTGACAGGACATTCCCATGAGGCCTCCCCACCACACCCCCCACATCGGACACCTGGGCCCCCTACACAAGGCAGTGGGAGAAAAAGGTAAGCACAGGTCCTGCTCATCCACCTTCATGTCTGAGGCCTCATGTGTCCCACTCAAGGCCTGGAGACCCTGGAAGCCACAGGTACTAAGGCAAGAAGGGGCGGGGACAAAGAAGGAGCTAGGCCTAAAAGCCTGGCAGCAAAAGCCTAGCAGGGCTGGCTCCAGCCATACTCATGGAAAGAAAGGACAAGAACATCATTAGGAAGGGAGGCAAGCTTGGATGCCTCCCAGAAACAGAGTATCAGAGAAGTGCCTGCCTTCTGGGCTCGGATGGGCAGCATGGCAGTGAGGAGGCTGACACGGGGCTATTGGTAAGACCCAAAGAACTGGGAAGGAAGGCCCCGTAGCCAAGAGGTTCCCCTTGCCAGGCCTTCTTTTAGGCTACAGACCTAAGCACAGGGCAGGCTGCAAAGCCAGTGACCCAGGTCTGGTTACTCCCACTCTCAGGTGGAGACTGCACTCCCACTCCTCAGCAGGGTGGCCACATCATGGGATGGGCCTCCCCATGGGAAGGGCCTCGGGACAGGCACCCCCACTGCCCTGTCTGGGGCAGAGGGGGACAAGATTAACCAGAGGCTCCTCCCCAACCCCCTACACTCAGTCCCCACAGTGGGTGGCACCCTCAGTAAGCACTCAGCGCCTCGGAGTTGGGGAGTTTCTTCTCCCTTAGCAGGAAGGACAGGAGCAAATGAGAAAGGCTCAGAGCATCCTGGGAGGCCCTGCTCAGGTGAAGGCTGGTCTGTGCGTGGGGAAATGTCTACTTGACACCCAAGAAAGCCAGGGCTCGCAACAGTGCATTCTGAATAGTGAGTGCTGATGTGGACAGTCTCCCGTGAAGAAGGTGGCACTTAATCCCGCCTAATCCCACCCCATCCCTTCACCACCCCTTGACACTGGACTCAACTCAGTGACTCACTTCCTAGGAACAAAGGGAAAAATAAAAACATTTCTTTTTTCCTAAAGATTGTATTTATGTGGCAGAAAGAGAGAGAGGGAGCTTGCACAAGCAGGGGGAGCAGCAGGCAGCAGGAGAAACAGGCTCCCTGCTGAGTAGGAAGCCCAGTGCAGGGCTCCGTCCTGGGGCCTGAGCCGAAGGCAGATGCTTAACCAACTGCGCCACCCAGGCGCCCCAAATCCGTAGATTCTATGGAGAAGCCTGACAGCACCCAAGCAAGTGATGAAGGGGACACCACCAGTGATGTCGTGTGGATGCCACCCCCCACCCCCACCCCCTGGCCATAGGGAGCAAGGAGAAGGGGGCTCCCCTTCCGTTAGCTTCTTACCCAAAGCCCATGTCCCCGGTCTAATCACAAGTAAACGGCCGACAAACCCAGCCTGGGGATGTCCTGCAGGACTCCCGGCCGGCACTCCAGATTGTCAAGGTCATGAAGAACAAGGAAAGACTACAAACCCGGCACAGACTGGTGAAGACTAAGGAGACACACTGAACCTCAGAACGAAGACAATGGAAAAACTGGCGAAGTCTAAATAAAGGCTAGAGTTCATGTATTTTTCCCAGCTTTGACAAAACATGCCTCAGTTATGTAAGACGAGGGGAAGCTGGGTGAAGGGTGGATACAAACTGTCACCGCAACCTTCCTGTAAATCTAGTTATTCCGAAACTTCAAGCGTATTTATTTTTTGAAAGTGCACTTGATCTCCAGTTTGTGTAGATGTGTGTGAGCATGTGCAGGAGATTGTTACGGCGGGACAAAGGGGGTTATCTTTTTTTCCCCTTGTCCATATTTTCTAATTTATTTGTAGTGGACATGCATGGCTTCTTAAAGCCCTCATCTCCACCAACCAGCCACGGGTATCCTTACCTGCTGACTTTCACAGAACTGACTTTCACAGTCCCCAGAAGCTGGAGCAGAGGCCAGACCCGTAATGGGAGGACTCACAGGACCTTGACCTTGAGGATGCCAGGTCCAGGGACTGGAAGCTCTAGGTCTCTTGGAGCTGCTGCTCAGCGTTCCATTCCGGCTCCCCCAGGGTCTTTGCACAGGGAGTGGGTGCTGGAACAGGGACCTAGCCCCAACCATACAAGACTGAAAAAAAACAAAGGATTAGAGGAGACTGTAGAGGAGACTATGGTCCTTGAGAACAAGGGTCAGCATGGGGGAGGGACCCAGCTCTCCCTGGTGGAACAGACAGACATATCGCTGTTTTAGCTAAGCCTTTATGTAAAAATTCAGATTTACCAGAGGGGTAATTCGACCTGGGATGCTTGAATGAGGAGATTTTCCTCACTGTAGAAACACAGCTATTCAGTTAAAGCATGTGAGCCTTGAGCCTCTGGTTCTCCAGTCCCAGACTAACAGGGGGAGCCATATGGCCATTTCCCTGGCGACATGGACTCCTGTCTCCATATCTCTGACTCCCTGAGGTGCCCCAAGGAGACCTTCCTGCCTTTGTCATCTGCTTTACTGGGCAGATGTGTGCTCACGCACATACAGCGGGGGTGTTCGGGGAGTGGGTCTCCAAGGACCTAGCTAGAAGGGGAACAGGAGTCTAGAACATTTATTTTAATACAACTTCCTCAGGTTTTCAGGGGGCTGGGACCAAAGGCTTCTCAGGGAGACAATGATAGTCATATTTGAGAATCTAAAAATGTTCTACGTCATTTGGTTCTCTCCCCCGCAGCTCATCTTGGCAAACCAAACAATCACTGAATTGTTTCCGTGGAAACACCAAACTGCGATTGGGATTAGCAGACTCAAAATAGAAACAAGGCAACCTCAAGAATAAATAGGAGCTTTGGAACCTGCTAATCACAAACTGCAAATTCAAGCCACAGCACAAGGCACGTGAGAAGTGGGGCCCATCTAGCCCTGTAAGAGGTCTCCAGGTCCCCTGGCTGCATCCCACCAGTGTCCCTGCCCAAGCCACTAGAAAGCAGCTCTATATGCAGACTGGTAAGACTTTGTAAGGTGGGAGCTGGTCCGCAGAAGCTCCTAGGACCTGCTGGGGGGCAGGCAAGGACAGTTGAGGAAGAAGGGGTAGGAAAAAGGAGAGATGAGCTAATGGTTGAGTGAAGGTCAGCAAGGAGCAGAGAGCCACAGCTAAGGCCTGAGAGCCGAGCAACACTTCTTTCAAAAGGACCATTTAGGGATGGCCAGGGGCTAGAAATGTTGACCCTGGCTTCAGCTTCGTCCCTATTGCCACGCTCTCCACATTCCTGGACATGGCTATCTAGCCACGTGGGGCTTAAGTCTGAAATCTTGCCGGGTGAGCTCTAGGGGCACTTCTGGTTAGTAAGCCTCTGCTTCTGTGTGGCTCCTGCAGGCTCAGCCAGGCACTGGGACCTACCTTCTCATCTCTGGGTCTCCGGGCTCCCCTCTGGGTCTCCGGGCTCCCCTCCGCTGCCTCCTGCTCCCTCTCACTGGGGGACTAGGAGAGCCACCTCCTGGCCCACCTGTTCTGGCTCCTTGGACCCCCACTTCTAATCCCAGGGCAAACTGCAAGGGGATCAGAGACCTGGCAGAAGGGAACAGAAAGCCTGGGGGCATGTGTCCCTCCCCTGTGCACCCAGGAATGTGCTGGTAGGTCAGTGACACCATCCTCCCACTAGAGGAGTTGTGAGCTGTTAGTGATCAAAGAAATTGAAGAAGAGATTTGCAAAAGAGGCCTAATTCAAGCCAATCTCCCTCTTCCTGAATGGCCAGGTTTGGGCCTCACTGGGTATCAGCCTGCCACCTCTGCCAGCTGAACCCCAGAATGTTTAATATGGCAGTGACCAGTGACGAAGGTGCACAGACGACGGAGGCCCCTGCACCTGATCATAGATAATTACTGAAAAGGCTTTCATGGCAAGACTGTCTGAGGCTCTGGCAATCTGCTTTCTCCCTGGAGTATGTGGGAGAATGTTAATATTTTATGTTCCAGATAAATATTTATAGAGTAGACAAAGTTTTACTTAGGAAATCTACTTGACAATGAATCTTAGCCTTAGTGGGGAAGGACTCTCTGTGCTCGGCCAGCTGGAAGATGACTGATTTGATTAAGGGTTTTGGCCCAAGGCCTGGCATGAAAACATTTTCAAAACTGCTCAACCCTTGTAGGAAGCAGCTATCTTTTTTTGAGTGCAGAAAGGCTATTTTCTGGGCCCTCTGGGTGGAGAAGGGTTGCTGGCATCTGGCCGCGGAGAGAAGAGGCCATATTGGAGGAGCCCCCTCATCAGGAGCCCTTGGAACTTCTGAGACAAAATGCTAAAAGGGGAGGTTGCAAGGGGACGCTGGAGAGACCAGACTTTGGGACAGGGCTGCAAGGAGCTGTTCACGTGGTGAGCAAGAAATCTCTGCTCTCAGTATCGGTCAGGTGTCTACTCGCGTCAGACACTCTCCCGGATGCTGGGGGTACCGCAGGGGTGAGGCAGACGCTATTATTGCTTCCGAGGTTTATACCGCCTCCCCCTGCCCAAGCAAGGCAGGTAAAACATAGGTGCGCACATCAATACACCGTTCCAGATGGAGCTGCGGGAGAAAATTGCAGGGGAAGGCAATGGGCAGTGAGGAGGGCAAGCTTCTACAGAAAAGGTCACAAAAAGACCTCTCTGTAGGTGACACTTAAGTTTTTTTTTAAATATTTTATTTATTTATTTTTTAGAGAGAGAGAGAGAGAGAGCGCGAGCACAGGCGAGGGGAGAAGCAGGCTCCCTGCCAAGCAAGGAGCCCAATGTGGGACTCAGTCCCAGGACGCTGGGATCATGACCTGAGCTGAAGGCAGCTGCTTAACCAACTGAGCCACCCAGGCGTCCCTGTAGGTGACATTTAAATTGATACTTGAATGTCAAGATAATTAGGTGATGTAGTTGGCTGGGGTCATTGTCAGAGGGAGGCAGCCCTCCCAGAGGCTCTCTGGGCTCTAGGTCCATAGACCTCCCACGACACCTACCCCCCCGCCCCCCCCCGCCATCGTGGAGCCACATCTCTCTCAGCATCCGAAGAGCCAAAAACGTTGTGTGCTCTGGGGATGTGCCTGGGCTATGTCACGCTCACCAAATCTGGCAGGAACACAGTTTAAAAAAAAAAAAAAAGTCTTAGGAATAAAATAAGAAACAGAATATCCTTTCCTGATGATTACCAGAGACAGGCAGTGTAATTTTAATTAACCCAGGCTTGTTAAGAGATAAATTTACTGCTCTTTCTACAAAAACACCCAGCTCATGGAACATTGAGTCACTTGATCTTTGACTCCATAACACAAAAAGAAATACTTCTGAAGAAATACAGGATTTCGTAACTCACAGCAGAATCAAAGAACAGAGGGTCCTGCTTTGGCATTTCAGAGTTGGACAGACCCTTCAATGGGAAGGCCACAGTCATAAATATTAATGGAGTTCTCTCAACAGGTTCTCAACTTTGAATTAAAATGATTAAACTGTTCTTTTCCTTTTTAATTTTTTAAAGATTTTATTTGAGAGAGAAAGCATGAGCAGGGGGAGAAGGAGAGGGAGAGGGGGAAGTAGGCTCCTTGCTAAGCTGCAGGCAGCTGCTTAACTAACTGAGCCACCCAGGCACCCCAAAATGATTAAACTTTTCAACTCAGAGTAATAAACGATTTCCAGATACAAACCCCTATGGTCTACAAGCCTTATGCTAACCCCGCAGCAGCCACCTGTAGTCAAGTTTGAGAAGGGCTGGAAGGAAGCCATGGCGGGGCCGGGCCCCTTCCTCCCATGCTTCCCTTGCACAGAGGAAACCAGTAGGGAAGGCTGTAGCGGCTGGCAGAGGGCAGGGTGAACAGACGTCCAGTGAGGCTCCCAGGGAGAGAGAAGGCCGGGCAGCCTGAGAGGGAGTCCAAGTCTACTCCCTTGGCCTTGGAAAGGGCCGCTGCCATTGCCTGTGGCTCCCAGATACAGGCCACAGGGTGTCCTCGGTCTGGAAACAGGAGTAAGGGCAGCTTAGGCTGGTGCTTGGTATCCCTGTCAAAGGTGTGGAAGGCAAATTAAACTCAGACTTCCGTGCGACACACCCCCTTGACAATGAATGTAAAAATAAGAAAAAAATCAAGAACCATTGCTTTCTATAATGGTCCACTCAGAGGCCCTAGAGTCATTTACTACTGCCTTGAAAATGGGCAACGACCCGGAACTAGAGGGTATTAGGCTAAGCGCAGTAAGTCAAATACATCCTTTCACTCATATGTAGGATTTCAGAAACAAAACAGATGAACATAGGGGAAGGAAAGGAACAATAAAATCGGAGAGGGAGACAAACCATGAGAGACTCTTAACTCTAGGGAACAAACAGCGTTGCTGGAGGGGACGGGGAGGGGGACGGGGTAACTGGGTGAGGGCATTAAGGAGGGCACGATGTAATGAGCGCTGGGTGTTACAGGCAACTGATGAGTCACTCAACTCGACCCCTGCAATTAATGACACACTGTATGTTAATTAATCTGAATGTAAGGGGTACTAAAACAAGAAAATGAGCAGATTCTGGAAGCCAACCGATCCAGTGAGGATTTTTACTTGCAAACAATAAAGGAAGAGAAACCAGTCTGAGCAGGGTGTTATTTATTCAAAGTCGTGCTGGGAAAAGCCTACAGGTAAAAAGATGGTATCTCTCTTGTCCATTTGATTTTCTTAAGTTGATGGGGTATCCCTTCAATAAACTTAATGAAAAAAATATGCTTTTAAGGTTTTGTTTTTTGTGGGTTTTTTGAGAGCGAGCGAGCATGAGTCGGGGGAGGCGCAGAGGGAGACAGCTTAAGCAGGCTCCACGCTCAGTGCCGAGCCACATTCGGGGCTCAGTCTCAGAAGCTGAGAGGACGACCTGCGCCGAGAGTCAGACGCTTAACCAGCGGAGCCACCCAGATGCCCCCCCCAAAACATGCTTTTACATGTTTTATATGTTTTATTTTTTATTACAAAAGAAATATATATGTATAACAAAAATTCCAAACTCTCTGTAAGAAAGCCAAAGTCTCATATAAGCCCAGTGCTCTCCAGAAATATTACTGGACCCTTAGATGCTCTCATTTGCTTGAAGAATGGTTGAAAACAGGATGGGGGAAAGCAGCCAAGAAGAAAACTGGGACTGTGTGGCTTGTGTACAGCGGCCCTCTGGGCATTTGTTGGGAGCGGGTCACCTCTCTTCCACTGGCAGATTAACATTCTCTGTTTCTCTGTGCACAAGAAGACAGATTTAGTGTGTTCTGTAATAATACATCCACTGATCAAAAAATGCAAGCACTCTGACAGTAAAATTGGATAAAAATAACAACAACAAAAAATACTGAGGCCTGGAAAGGTATTGGTTATGTGTAGGAAATATTGTGAAGACCAAAAGTGTTGTGTTGGGGAGTCATGCTGCCACATACAACAGTTCTGTGGGAGCACTGCTGCCACTCACTAGCCCTCCTCTTCCACCAAAACCACACCCTCCTCCTGATTCCCTGCACCCGGGCTGCTGGTCCAGCTCCTCACCACTGTCTTCACACACTTCCCTCCAATAAATAAGGATGCATGCAGCTCTCACGCCTGTCACGGGCAGCACCGGGTACCCGGCAGGCCAGATCTGACCCCAGCAGGGCCTCTGAGCCCGCGTGCTGCCGGCAGGCTTCAGGGACTTCCTGCCGTTAGCCGGCCTCAGTGTGCGATCATGTGTCTTTCCAGCTGCGACCCATCCACTCTCGGCTGAAGATGTTTCGTGGGCGGGTCAGAAGCCATCATCACTGCTATCAAAACCCAGATCATAGAGCATACTCTTCCCTGGCTCCTTGCACACAGGGGGTTCTGAACTTCTGAGGTTGAGGTCGCTGAACCAGCTCATCTGGTGGTCTTCCTGGGAACTGGTGGCAAGCAGGCTGTTGCCTTGGGAAGAAAGCCCACTGAGTTGCCAGATGTTTCCTTGCGCTGCCCTCACCGCCTTACTGCGCATGACTCTTCCTCCCAGAACAGAGCTGACTGGCTTTGTGGGGCTGCTGGGGCCCCAGAGATGCAGGGGTTGAGCACCGGGTTTCTGCTGCTCCAGCGGGGGGCTTTGTGGGCCAGAAACTGGAGGCTGAGGATATTTAGGAGTGAAAGCACAGGTTTCGCTAGGGGCTTGTTCTTGCTTCTTGGCTAGGAGCCTGCCTCTCTGGGACTTCCTGGGCGCCTGCTTTTTGCCTTTCCTCCCTCTTGCCACAGTTCTGCTTTTCTGTGCAGTCACCAGCCTTTGTGCACGAGGGTCACATGGAGACACACCTTCAGCTTGACATTTTTGGCAGGTGTTCTTAGTGCTGGTTGCAAATCTGTTTGAGTCCAGGGGTAGAAGCCTTGAGGCTCCCTCAGAAACCCAGTCCTTACCACCAGGAACTTCGGGGCCTGGGAAGCCGGAGCCATGGTTCTCAGAGCTGGTTTTAGGGCGGGTCCAATTCCTGTGGCTGGTCTGCACGGCCCTGTCCTTGACTCGACTGTTTCTTCTGCTGGTTCCAGCTGCCTGCCGCATAGCCTCTTCTTGGGGAGCACCGCTTTCTGCTCCCTCTCCACGGACACCAAACTCTCCAGGCTGCGGGGAGCCCATACTCCGAGTCCATACGGCAGGGGGAGCCTGAGCCGGCCACAGAACTGCCTCCTCAGAAGCATACCTGTCCTGCCCGGTGCAATGGAGGCTCTGGGCCAGAGGCGGTGAGGTCTGGGAAGCGCTGTCTTTCACACACCCGGCTCCTGGAGGGACTGGAATCAATCTCTGCAGCTCTGCCAGGACACTGGCCACATTTAGCTGGCCTAGCTGCTCACACAGCTGCTGGAAGTCCTTACTCTGCTGGGCCACTAAAGCTTCAAGGTGTTTCAGGTCGGATCTCATTTCTATAAACTCTGCTTGTCTCTAGGGAAAGACAGTGAGAAAAGAGTTATAGGCACTGCAACTCAGAATGCGCAATGAAATGTGAGAACCAACCAAAGGATGTGCTAGCAGAACCAAAGCTTGTCCCTGGCTCAGTGCTTTCCAGAAGAAGCATGGCAACATTCTGGAGCAGGGCCCCTTGGGTCCCCATCGTGTCAGAGAACCTTAGAGATGAAGTTGACCCTACCCTAGTCTATTACCAAGGGACCTATCGGGCTTCTGTTCTTGGCTGAAAAAAAAATTGCAACTTTAAAGGAGTCCCTCTGGGTTTTAGTGACAAAGCTAAAGATATACTTGAGGAAAGAGGTTGGGATCCACACTTACAGCTTCAAATCTTTTCTGTATCTCAAAGATGACCTGCTCCATGTTGCCTTTGTCCTGCACCGTTTCTAACACCAGATCGCTCTGGGCCCGCACAGTCTCTTGCACTAAATACAGAAAAATGACAATCACTCCATGAAGACTATGGCATGCCCTACCCCGCCCAGCCCGCCATGGCGAAAAGGGAGGAGCTGGAATCTGGCATGCGCCACCTGAGCCTGCTCTGCTAGCGCCCAGGACTCTCCAGCTGGATCAGCCTTGGTGAGGAGAGGAAGCCAGAGTAGGGTGGTTCTTCTACTGTCTCTTCTTCTCTCCCTCCCTGAGAACATTCTGGCCAAGGCAGACCCAAGCTCAGCACCTCCTGGGGACTCTGAAACCTGCTGCCCAGATGATGGCACCAACCTCCTCCCTGGCCTACCTTTTTGGTCCTGTCATCAGAGTGATCTCTTCAGAACGTAGATATGATCATGCCTCCTCTGAAACCTATACTGAAACTTTCAATAGCACCCCACTGGCCACTGGATGAAGTCCGAATCTCTATTTTTCTAAAAGATTTTATTTATTCATTTGAGAGAGAGAGAGAGACAAGAGACAGAGAGAGCACAAGCAGGGTGAGAGGCAGAGGGAGAAAAACTCCCTGCCAAGCCGGGAGCCTGACATGGGGCTTTATCCCAGGACCAGGAGATCATGACCTGAAGGCAGATGTCCAGCCATCTAATCCACCCAGGCACCCCAAACTCCAAACCTTTAAACTGGCCATGAAGACCCAGGCTCACTTCCCCTTACGCTCTCTGCCCACCTCCACGTCGCTGAAGTCTGTTTCCTATGCAGTCTCTCTCTCACCGTTGGCCTTCTGCATGCTGTTCCCTTGGCTTGGAGTACTTATGCTTCTATCCCTTCTCAACTCTACCCATTCCCCTCAATCACCACTTTAGTGCAACTAATTCCTTCTTTTTTTTTAAGGTTTTATTTATTTGAGAGAGAGAGAGAGAACACACGGGTAGGGGGAGGAGCAGAGGGAGAAGCAGACTCCTCACTGAGCAGAGAGCCTGACACTGGGCTTGATCCCGGGACTCCAGGTTCATGACCTGAGCCAAAGGTACATGCTTAACCGACTGAGCCACCCAGGCGCCACTCAGTGTGGTTAATTCCTGCTCTCAGCAGTCACCTCCTTGGAAAACAGCACTTCCTGGCTAGCTTGGGGGCTCCTTTTCTCTGCTGTTGGCACCATGTGTGTGCTCTACCATCACTTATCGCCTATCACCCATCACTTATTTATGCCCTATTTACATTTGGGCGGTAATGAACTGGGTGACGTGAATGCTAACCACTCAGGACTGATACTGATTCGTCTCTTTGGCATAGGGAGATTTTACACACACACACACACACACACACACACACACACACTTAGTAACGCATTGTGTTGCAATTATTGCCTCTCTCTTGCTAAATGGCAGGTCATGTGAAGACATTCTTACATTTATTCAACAAATATTTGAATGAGTATCTACTATTTGCTACAAACTATTGTAAGTTCACATACATTTTATTTTTATTATTTTTTAAAAAATATTTTATTTATTTATTTGACAGAGATCACAAGTATTCAGAGAGGCAGGCAGGGAGAGAAAGGAGGAAGCTGACTCTGCAGAGCAGAGAGCCGGACGCGGGGCTCGATCCCAGGACACTGGGATCATGACCCAAGCCGAAGGCAGAGGCTTTAACCCACTGAGCCACCCAGGCACCCCTCACATACATTTTAAATGCATAACAAGTATAATTTACAAATAATCAGGAATAATGCACCAGATATTCCTTTTATTTTCTCATAACTATTTAAAAGGTGTTCCAAGATTCTTGACAAAATTTTTTTTCATTTTAGGTGGGTAAAAAACAATTTGGCAACCAGAGAGTGCTTAACTCTTTGCAATAAATGGAAGGAAAATCAGAGTGACATCTGGTGATTAGAAAGACAGGATATCAAACTCAAATTTGTGGGATGCCTGGGTGGCTCAGTGGGTTAAGTGTCTGTCTTTAGCTCAGGTCACGATCCTGGGGTCCTGGGACTGAGCCCTGCATCAGGCTTCTTGCTCAGAGGGGAGTCTGCTTCTCCCTCTGTCTGGTGCTCCTCCTGCTTGTGCTCTTTCTCTCTCTTTGACTAATAAATAAAATCTTTGGGCGGGGGAAAACCACAGAAAGCAAAAAAAAAAACAAAAAAAGACTCCTCAAATTTAGTCTTATTTGAAAACTTGCCTCAATCTGATAGTTGCTTTGGTTAATTCCCCATGTTCCAACTAGTCTGTCTCTTTTGTCTTCCCTTGTCAGCCCAAGGGCAGGAATTTAACACATGCTATCTAATAAAGCTTAAGTGATTTATTCAGAGTTTCTCTTTAAAACATAATCCCCTTCCAAAAGGAGTCTTACATTTCAGATTTCTTACATTAACATAAGTTCTAGATAGATTAACAATTTTCATATAATTAAGTAAATCATAAAGTACAAGAAGGAAACATGGGGTAAATTGTAACTTTGCAGGGGAAGGCCTTTCTAAGCAAGACATAAAACCCAGAAGCCATTAAATTAAAAAAAAAAAAAAAGATGGGTGAGTTGTATGTCCTTGTTAAGTTATTCCTGGGTAGTTTGTCTTCTGTGTTAGATTTATAAATGGCATCTTTTTTCTCATTTCATTTTTTTTGTTATTTCTGCTATGTTACTAAATTCTATGGTCTATGGCACTTTACCAGTTGGTTCTCAAAATATCAAGGGAAAACATGAGGCACAAAAATATGTCTATAAGGGATAGTAGGGGGTACCCAGATAACATAAAGAATCAAGAAGCAAAATGGCATTAAAAATCTCAATAAGCAAATTAAAAATAGAAGACAATGGAGCTATGCCTTAGAAATTCTGAGGACAAAGCATTTCCCCCTAGGATTCTAGACCCATGTGGAGATAGAAGACATTTTCAAACATGCCTGTATAAGAAAGTTCCCTCCCATATACTCTTTCTCAGAAAGCTACTGAAAGACGTGTATCACTAAACACAAGTGTAAACCTAAGCCCAGGAAACAAAGGGATCCAAGACTGAGGGTGAAAAAAAGAGGATCCTCAGAATGATGGTGAAGACAAGTCCTAGGATTGAGACCTCAGGAGTAATCTGCCTAGTTTGGAGCTGGAAGGCTGAGCTCCAGGCAGAACATCTCTAATGAGAAAATAAAACAGAAAGAATTCATAATATGTTTGAATGTATTATTTGGAGATTTAGAGTTTAACTGAAAATTATTATCAGATGCTGTGCTAGGAACATGGAAACAATCTTGAACAAAACTGTCTACAGGACATGAATTTTTGCAGTTTTGAAAAGGAAAAAATAAAAATAAAAAAGTAAATAAACATGTACATAAATAAGTGAGAGCTATAATAAATGTTATGATCGGGGTTATCACAAAAATAACAGAGTGGGGGACACTTATTTCAGATAAGGTCATCAGAGATGGAGACATTTAAGGTGAAACCAGAAGGATTAAAAGGAGCTAGCCCTGCAAAGATTAGGGAAAGGTTATTCAGATAGAGAAAACAGCAAGTGCAAAGTGAAAGAGCTTGTTATGACTGAAATAGGCAAGTCAGTGTAGTCTTGCAAAATAGCAGTAAGAAATGATAGAATTTGTGTTATGTATATTTTACCACAGTAAAAAAAGAAGCTTTTAGAAAGCAAATTTTCTATTACTCAATACAAAGTTAAATTCCATATGCCAACCAATTAGAAAAAGGATGTTTACTTCTGTTTCAAATACTGGATTCCTATTCCTAAACTCAATTAGTCAAATATTTTTCCAGACATCCCTGTAGATATTTGTAGTAGAAAGCAAATGTAATTATCCTATCCTAGATGAATTCCTAAATAGCAATGTTTCTTAGCAACAGTGAACATTACCAACCACAAAAGCAGAGAATGGGGAAGGCAAGAAAACTGTTCAATTCCAGATTCAGTACTCAGAAAGCATCTATCTGTGGCCCCATATATTCTTTCCTTGGCCCCTGGAAAATGTATATTTGAGATCTTCTCTTTCTCACAGGAGCTTTTGTATCAAGATCATTACTTCCAGAGTTTATTCTTTTTCTTTTTTTAAATATTAAAAAAAATTTTTTTTTAATTTGACAGACAGAGATCACAAGTAGGCAGAGAGGCAGGCAGAGAGAGAGGAGGAAGCAGGCTCCCTGCCAAGCAGAGAGCCCGATGCAGGGCTCGATCCCAGGACCCTGTGGCTCGATCCCAGGACCCTGGAATCATGACCTGAGCCAAAAGCAGAGGCTTAACCCACTGAGCCACCCAGGCGCCCCATTCTTTTTCTTTTTAAAAAGTTTATTTAAGAAAATAGCTCAAACCTATAACAGTATAAAAAGGTATGCAATAAAAAATTGACTGATTCTCTCCTATGCAGACCTTGATTCCACTTCCTGGAATTTAACATTATGAGCAGTTTCTGGAACTTTGCATTGATACATTGATACATGTGCATATCCATGTATAGATTATAGATCATGTGTGTGTATGTATATTTATGGGTGTTTTCTAGAAGGTGACTCACTTCATTTCAGCTTTGGCCATAAACATCAGGTATTTTTTACCTTGTTTTGTAAAAATGCCATTTAAAATCCATTTCCATATTCTGGACTGTATCTCTGTTTTCTTTAGAGATGAATTTTTTATTCATTTCTATTTTAGCAATTTGACAAGGGCTCTGCTGACATGAGATCAGATTCTGATGTTTTTCCACTGATGGCCAGTGGTTTTCCTTTTATGTACTCTGTAGTTTTGCTCTCCCTGCCATGCTGATGACAGCCTGTGGAAAGGTCTGGAAGCCTCCATGTATAAGAAGAGATTGCTGAGTCTCCCATTTTCTTTGGGATAGGCTTCCCAATTTTCACTAACCGGTCACAGTTCTTCACAAGATGTGTCCTGGAGTATTATGTGCACATAAGCAGCACCTTGCTGTTACTATTTAATGATGAATAGCTATTTCCATTTCAACATGGTTCATAAAGATAGACCTCATTCTTCTTCTTTTTTTTTTTTTAATATTTTATTTATTTATTTGTTAGAGAGAGAGCGGGAGTGAGCACAGGCAGACAGAGTGGCAGGCAGAGGCAGAGGGAGAAGCAGGCTCCCTGCTGAGCAAGGAGCCTGATGTGGGACTCGATCCCAGGACGCTGGGATCAGCCGCTTAACCAACTGAGCCACCCAGGTGTCCCAGACCTCATTCTTCTTAAAGATTATATGTGTCTTGCTTAGAAAGGCATTTCTCCACTCCAAAATTATAAAAACGTTGCCCATTTTTCTTATAGTTCTTTTTATGATTTAATCATTACACACTATATTATAGATTCATATGGAATTTAATTAATTAATTAATTTATTTATTTATTTTTAAAGATTTTGTTTATTTATTTGACAGACAGAGATCACAAGTAGGCAGAGATGCAGGCAGAGAGAGAGGGGGAAGCAGGCTCCCCGCTGAGCAGAGAGCCCGATGCGGGGCTCCATCCCAGGACCCTGTGGTTCGATCCCAGGACCCTGGGATCATGACCTGAGCCGAAGGCAGAGGCTTAACCCACTGAAGCACCCAGGCGCCCCTATATGGAATTTATTTTTATGTATAGAATTATCTGTTTTCCAAAGAAGACATTTTCTGATTTTCTTTCTTTTTAAATTTTTTTAACATGGGGCTTGAACTCACAATCCTGAGATCAAGAGTTGGATGCTTAACCAACTGAGCCACCCAGGTGCCCCCATTTTCTGATTTTCAATAGCAGCTCCTTTTTATTTTCCTAATGATCATATTTTTCAATACAACTGATACCTATTAGGTAGTACTGATCTTTGCTAATTAGCCCACCTAAACCTAAATTAAAGTAGGGTGTGGATGGCCTTGGTAATTGGTTCTCTATTACTCTGGTCCTCACCTGAAGGACAAGAGGAGTTAGATTAGATGGCTTTGAGCGATCCCTCTGGTTGAACAGACTGTGACGGGGGAAAGTTTTCATGACCGCATTCTGTGAAGGTACCTTTACATTATTAACACAAGAGCACTTTCACACAGTATCTTTCCCTTTCCCTTGTGAGCCCCAGTGAGTGCATACTGAAGGCTGCAGAATGTACTGACTGGCAGATTCAGTGCTTCAGGACAACTAGACTGGGCCACACCATATGATGATAGAGGATTTGTCTGGTTCCTTTTTCAATGACTAACTTCCTGATCCTGATCACTACTTACCAAGAAAAGGAATAACTTTGAACAGGATACTTGTGTCATTTTCAAGAATGATCAGGCTTTCTAGGACCACCTGGGTAGCTGTTGGTTAAGCATCCGACTCTTGATTTCAGCTCAGGTCATGATCTCAGGGTCTTGGGATCAAGGCCTGCTTGATCCCAACTCAGGTTTCATGCTGAGTGTGGAGTCTGCTAGAGATTCGCTCTCTCCCTCTCTCTCTGTCCATCCACCTGTTCAAGATCTTTAAATACAGGGGCACCTGGGTGGCTCAGTGGGTTAAAGCCTCTGCCTTCGGCTCAGGTCATGATCCCAGGGTCCTGGGATCGAGCCCCACATCGGGCTCTCTGCTCAGCAGGGAGCCTGCCTCCCCCTCTGTCTCTGCCTACTTGTGATCTGTCTGTCAAATAAATAAATAAAATCTTAAAAAAAATACATACATATATAAAATCTTAAAAAAATTATCTGGCTTTGTAAATAATATGATGCCACAGCATCTATTACTGTTTACCCTATCAATGTGGCTCCTTCTCCTGAGTCTTATCCTCTAAAAGGAACCATCAGGGTGAAGGATCAGGATCCCTCTGCCTACTATAACCCAGACCCAGTTCTAGTCCTTGCTCTGCCTTGATCTTGTACTGGGAGATTGGGCCCTTCCATTCCCTGATCTGGGCTAAGAATGTCATACCTTCTCTGCATGCAATCCTCCTTTTGGTACTTCACCTAGTTTCAAATGTAGAAAGCAAAAAAAGTGCTTTCCTCAGGCACTTACAAATGAGTTATTCCATCATGCTATACAAAGGAAGCACTCCTCATTTGCTTCTGCTCTTTGTCTTGCTACTTCTTGTGAGGGCAACAGTCCCAGGCTTCCAGAACGGGTTTCCAAACAGATGCACAGTTGCCCTGTGTGTGGGATACCCAGGTTGGAAGCCAGCAGACAGTACAGTGCTTTTTGGCAGACAGATGGAGATTAATTTCTAAACCACACAAAGGCATTAATTTTTGTAAACCATGAGCAATCCATTCCAAGGCATTTAAATAAGTTGACTTCAATTTGTTTAAAATAAAAAATAAACACACAGACAAATCCAAACAAGTGCAGATGCCATCATCATCTTGCTACTTAGTTGAGAAGCTGCTGGTCCTACAGAGGTGTCCGCCCAAGAAGAGCAGTGTTCTGACTCTTCTGTTTCGTAAGAGCCAGGTCTGTGGTTTTATCTAAACATAAATCACTAATTGGTAGAACAGGAGACTTTACACACCACTAACTGTAACTGGAATGGAGAAAGATGCTGTGATTCACTACAAAACAGCTCTCATTGAAACCAAGGCAGCAAGAAGATGAGGTGACTGGAGTATTTCTAATTCCTAAGGGAGCAGTCTTTATTCCTAAGTCCTAAAGGAAAAATGTCTTTATAGACAGCACAGCCAGCAACTCATTAGGGACTCAGGGATGCTGCTGATTCACTTTAGGCGGTGAGATGAGAAATCTGGAAGAGCTACGGAGGCAGCGGGATTCCTGGGTGGATTAATGCTTCACAGAGGGTATCTAAGGACCATGAACATTCCCAACATCTAGGTGGGCCCCACTAACCAGTTGAACGTCATCCACACCACATCTCTTCAGGGCTAACCTAATGTACCCATCATCTCATCTGCAACACTGTAGAACCTCACCCCTGACCGAAACATGGGTAGGGTCAGAAAGTTCCGCTCACTGCTCACTAGTGCCCTCTGCTGGTAACCTCAAATACAAGATACTCACAGGTCTTGGCCAGGGTCTCCAAACCATCCAAAATAGATTGGCTTCTTGAGCTGAGATGTTCCTCAGACTTTTCCACAGACGTCTGCAACTAAGCAACCCCAAATTAAGAATGAATTCACAGACTATTGCCTTATTTTCCTAACTTGGAGTATTGTCATTCAGTGATTTAAAAAAAGGTAGTTAAAATACTGCTATCCCATATGAATTAAGGTCAATGTGCTTAGTAAACTTCTAAAAATGTAAAATGTTCTAATTCTTTGACATGCAGCTCTACTTACCCCATGAATGCTTTCTCTGATATGCGAAATGAGGTTGTATAGAGTCTCACTAGAATAAACGAGAAAAAAGAAATTAAATCTTTGTGGAATACTGAAAAAGTATGTAACAGAATTGATTCCATGAACGTGGCAGGACTTCACCTGGTAGAGCATCAAAACAGTGCTTGATTAGACGTAGAGACTCAACCCTGAAAAATTTTAGTTAACAGCTACAAAAAACTGAAAACATAGACTTTTTCTGACCATTGCCAAAACAAACCACTTATTTCTTTTTAAAATTTACTCTACATGCATCTTAAATAAGCAAATACTAGCAACGCAAGTGGTTACTACAGTAAAACAGATCAGCTTTCATTTTCATAGCAACAATGGCTTCAGAAGCTAGTGACTTCCTTCTGGTAGTCCAAAATTTCTGGAAACATTTTAGTCTAATGACTATTTCTTTGAGGGTAAGAATGGGTAGAGATGGTTCTGGGAGTAATATTAATTTCTTTTTAAAAAGATTGTATTTATTTTGAGAGACAGAGAGAACAGGACAGAGGGAGACAGAGACAGAGAATCTCTGGCAGATTCCTCACTGAGCATGGAGCCTACTCTGGCTTCATCTCATGATCTCGAGATTATGACCTAAGAAATCAAGAGTCAGCGGCTTAACCCACTGAGACACCCAGGTGTCTCTCTTCCCCCCACCCAAAGATTTTATTTATTTATTTATTTATTTATTTATACTGGGGGAGAAACAGAGGGAGAGGGAGAAAGAATCCAAAGAAAATTGTGCTAAGTGCAGAGCCTGCCCTGGACCTTGATCTAACAACTGGGAGATCAAGACCTGAGCCAAAACCAAGAGTTGGAAGCTTAACCAACTGAGCCACCCAGGCGTCCCAGCAATATTAACTTTTTTTTTTTTTTGTCAGATAGAGCGCGCAGGAGTGAGCACAGGCAGACAGAGTGGCGGGCAGAGGCAGAGGGAGAAGCAGGCTCACTGCTGAGCAAGGAGCCCGATGTGGGACTCGATCCCAGGACGCTGGGATCACGACCTGAGCCGAAGGCAGCCGCTTAACCAACTGAGCCACCCAGGCGTCCCTAGCAATATTAATTTTTAATGAAAAAAAAAAACTATAACAATAATTCCTCAACTAAATATCCCACTTTGGAAAAGATTCAGACATGAATTGCCATTAAAATTTTTTACAGGTTTTGTTTCTTCAATCCATGCAATATAAATGCAGATGTCAGTTTTTGAACCCTAATAGGACTACTCTTCATACCAAGTCTTTTGGATGCTCCACCATATTGACTTTAAAAGGAGAATTTGGGGGTGGCTAGGTAACTCAGTCAGTTAACAGCCAATTCTTGGTTTTGGCTCAAGTTGTGCTCTTCGGGTCATGATCTTGGGGTCATGGGAGGAAGACCCATGTTGGGGGGGCAGTCCCTGCTCAGTGGGGAGTCTGCTTAAGAGTATTTCTCTGCCTCTGCCCCTCATATCCTCTCTCTCTTTCTAAATGAATAAATAAAATCTTTAAAAGATAAATAAATAAAAGGAGGATTTTATAGAATCATTAGAGGTCTACAAACCTTATGCTTTTTATGAAAGAGATTGGGACATTACCTGAAAAACTTTAGTGTCCAGCAACAAAAAAACGACAACATAGACTTTTTGTGACCACTGCCAGGCAAACCATAAAAATATTAAAAATAAAACAGCTGGGGCGCCTGGGTGGCTCAATGGGTTAAGGCCTCTGCCTTCGGCTCAGGTCATGATCCCAGGGTCCTGGGGTGGAGCCCCGCATTGGACTCTCTGCTCAGTGGGGAGCCTGCTTCCCCACCCCCCACCCACCTGCCTCTCTGCCTACTTGTGATCTCTGTCTGTGAAATAAATAAAATCTTTTAAAAAAATAAAATAAAACAGCTAATGAGTTAGGGGCACCTGGGTGGCTCAGTCAGTTGGGCATCTGACTCTTTATTTCAGCTCAGGCCATAACCTCAGGGTCATGGGGTTGACTGCGCCAGGCTCCAGACTCAGCGGGCAGTCTGGTTCATTCTCTCTCTGCCCCTCCCCACTGCTCCCACATGCACACATGTGCACTCTCTCTTTCTCAAATAAATCTTAAAAATATTAAGGATATTAAGAACAGTATGCTACTGAATTGTAAAAGCAGAGAATAAGAAAGGGATCTAGAAATTAAAAATAGCAGAAACAAATAGAATAGTTAGAGAAGATATAGTTAAGGAAATAGGGCAGAAAATAAAACAAAATACAAAGAGATGGAAAATAGATCAATAGAAAAAAAAAAAAAAGAGGAAAAATGCAGGAGATTCAATACATACCCCAAACTAGAGATTCAGAAGAAAGAAGAATAAAAATGGGAGATTTTTGAAGATAACAAAAGAAAAATTCCCAGAATAAAAAAACCCACAAGTTTATAGGTCAAAAGGAACTCATTGATGCCCAAAGATGATGACATGCCACATGAAAGCACACTACTGTAAAATTTCGGAAGTCTACAGATAATGAAGGCCTTAAAAACTTGCAGAAAGAAAAAGGCAAGTGATGTATATAGGATCAGGTATCAGAATGGCATAGACCTCTTAAAAGCAACATACAAAGTGATGTGGCAATGACAGCAAATAGAAATTTTTGGGAAAAATAATTTCCAATCTAGAATTCTATATCTAGCCTAATTTGCAATCAAGTATGAGGGGAAAATAAAGAAAACCAACGTCTCAAAAAATTATGTAGGTGCCATGTACCTGTTGTCAGGAAGTTTTTGGAATATATGTTTCATCAAATCCATGGAGTAAACTAAGAACAAAAAGGACATAGGATCTGGGGCATCTGGGTGGCTCAATGGGTTAAAGCCTCTGCCTTTGGCTCAGGTCATGATCCCAGGGTCCTGGGATTGAACCCTGCATCGGGCTCTCTGTTCGGCAGGGAGCCTGCTTCCTCCTCTCTCTGCCTGCCTCTCTGCCTACTTGTGATCTCTGTCAAATTAAAAAAAAATCTTTAAAATTTTTTAAAAAAAGGACATAGGATCAAAGTAACAAAGAATCCAACACAGG
>ML110309.1:0-12908 GCA_003697995.1 Taxidea taxus jeffersonii | reverse complement strand
GAGAGGAAGTGGGAATGCAGGAGAGGGGAGGTAGGAACGCTTACAATGGCGGTGAAGGGAGGACTCAGGATGACAGCTGCGCTGCAGAGCAAGAGAGTACCAAGTTCAGATCAGTATTAGGAAGATGACTCTGAGAAGAAAATGACACTGAAGAATTTCTGATGTGTTTGGGTATAAAACAAGGGAGCTTCTGAGGTGTCTGGATAGCTCAGTCAGTTAAACGTCTGCCTTCACTCAAATCATGATCCCAGGTCCTGGGATTGAGCCCTACACCGCGTTCCCCCTGCTCATGCTCTCTGTCTCTGTCTGCCTGTGTGTCTGTCTGTCTGTCTCTCTCTCTCGTGTATGCACACACACACACACACTCTCTCTCTCTCTGCCTCTCAAAATCTCTAAGAAAAAATAAAACAAGGGCTTTTTTAGTTCTGCTGCAGAATTTGGGGATAAACTGTGATTCCTACATAGAAAACCCAGCAGGAAAGGAAACAAGGTAATTTTTAAAATTAGGAAAATTTAATCATGGTATATATATATATATATGTGTGTATATATACATATATATATATATTTCTTTTCTAGGATATCTAGATAAGGATTTAACGATTGAAAACTGATTTTTTTTAAAGATTTTATTTATTTATGTGACAGACAGAGATCACAAGTAGGCAGAGAGGCAGGCAGAGAGAGGAGGAAGCAGGCTCACCCCCGAGCAGAGAGCCCGATGTGGGGCTCGATCCCATGACTCTGGGATCAGGACCTGAGCCGAAGACAGAGGCTTTAACCCACTGAGCCACCCAGGCGCCCTGATTTTTTGTTTTTAAATATTTTATTTGTTAGAGAGAGAGCACAAGCAGGGGGAACAGCAGGCAGAGGGAGAAGGAGGCTCCCCACTGAGTGAGGAGTCCAATGTGAGGCTTGATCCCAGGTCACTGGGATCATGACCTGAGCCGAAGGCATATGCTTAAGCAACTGAGCCACCCGGGTGTCTCAAATGAAAACTGATTTTTTAAAAAAGGTTTTATTTATTTATTTGACAGACAGAGATCACAAGTAGACAGAGAGGCAGGCAGAGGGAGAGGAGGGCAGCAGGTTCCCCGCTGAGCAGAGAGCCTGACTCGGGGCTCGATCCCAGGACCCTGGGATCATGACCTGAGCCGAAGGCAGAGGCTTTAACTCACTGAGCCACCCAGGCGCCCCTGAAAACTGATTTTAACTAAAATTATGGAAGATGAGAGTTTATGGTGTAGGAGGCAGAGAAGCAAATTCTTATTCCAGGGTAGAAAGTCATTCTCTGAAGCTGAAAAAAAAAATCAAGAAATGACAATATAAGCTAGCTAGCATATGCCATAAGATATATGGACCTAAATACTAGCACAGCTAAAAGGGTTGCAAGTTGGTTGCAAAAAAGGAAAAGGGAATTAAAACTAGGGAAAGATAGGCCTGCCATTTTTCACTATAATCCTAATTGCATTTAAAAAAAATTTTATTTATTTGACAGATAACACAAGCAGGGGGAGTAGCAAGCAGAGGCAGAGGGAGAAGCAGGCTCCCCACCGAGCAGGACGAGCCTGATGTGAGACTCAATCCCAGGACCCTGGGATCATGACCTGAGCCAAAGGCAGTTGCTTAACCAACTGAGCCACCCAGGCACCCCAATCGTATTTTTTTAAAGTATGTTTATGTATGTGTGCATATGTGGCTTTTTTTTTTTTAAGATTTTATTTTGACAGAGAGAGCACAGATAGGCAGAGCAGCAGGCAGAGACAGAGAAGCAGGATCCCCACTGAGCAGAGAGCCTGATGTGGGGCTCGATCCTAGGACCTTGGATCATGACCCTGGTCAAAGGCAGATGCTCAACCGACTGAGCCACCCAGGCACCCTCCTAATTATATTTCTAAAACCTGTGTTCATGTATGGAAAGCCTGGATGGCTCACTTGGTTGAGCATCCAACTCTTGATTTTGGCTCAGGTCATGATCTTGGGTGGATCAAGCCCCATGACCAGCTCCACACTCAGCCAAGAGTCTGCTTGAGATCCTTTCTCTCCCTCCTCCCACTCACTTTCCCTAGATAAATAAATAAAATCTTTAAAAAATATGTACTGTAAAATTTTGATTAAAAAATACAAAAAAATGGGACACCTGGGTGGCACAGTGGGTTAAGTGTCTGCCTTTGGCTCAGGTCATGATCTCAGGGTCCTGGGATCAAGGTCCACATTGGGCTCCCTGCACAGCAAAGAGCGTACTTCTCCCTCTCCCTTGGCCTGTCTCTACCCACTTGAGCACTCTCTCTTTCTGAAATAAAATCTTTAAAAATAAAATTGTAAAGATGTCTAAAGTCTAATAATGCTACCAAAATGCTGCACATGAAGGCCCCTACTCTATTATACTGCCAGTTACACCATGGTATACCACCAGTTAAGAGTGAATCTTTAGGGGCGCCTGGGTGGCTCAGTGGGTTAAGCCCCTGCCTTCGGCTCAGGTCATGATCTCAGGGTCCTGAGATCGAGCCCCGCATCGGGCTCTCTGCTCAGCAGGGAGCATGCTTCCCCCTCTCTCTCTGCCTGCCTCTCTGCCTCCTTGTGATCTCTCTGTCAAATAAATAAATGAAATCTTAAAAAAGAAAAAAGAGTGATTCTTTATTCTTAGAACCTCACTCCTTATTAGTACATTTGGAAACCAATGTTCCCAACAGGGAAAACTATATTATACAAATTAAATACTGTTTGTATATAATTTTATATTGAAATTTTTAAAAAAGATTTATTTTGAGAGGTGGGGGCAGGCAAAGGGACAGGGAAAGTCTTTAAGCTGACTCTGTGCTAAGCAGGGAGCCTGATTCGGGGCTGGATCTCAGCCCAGGGGACCACGACCCCAGCCAAAACCAAGAGTCAGACACTCAATCGATTGCACCACCCAAGTATCCCTATAGGGAAATGTTTTATATATAACTGATAGCTCCCATTACATTAACTGTTTATTAATCATTGATTCCACCTGTCTAAATTGAAATGTTAAGTTCTGATTTACCCAAAGTCCTTAAATTAAGATGCTTAATAAACAGTGAAAACATTAACAGCTTGATAACTGAAACTTTCATAAAAAGCTAGTGTTCATTTGGAAGCCATTTTTATTATTCTTTAACAAAATAAAATAGAAAAACTTTGCTTAGAAGTAGAGATTTCCCACCCACCTGTTATCATGTATAGATTCATAGGAAGTCAAATATGACTTGATCTTTTCTCTAGAAAAAGTCAATTAGGAAGTTGTTTATCTGTACTAACACACACACACACACACACACACACACACACACACCCCACATGTTTTTAAGAATGGAAGTAATTTCTGTATTGTCCAATGTTGGTGAATTATTCTGCTTTGAAAGTCCACTCATTTTTTCAATAACTTTTTTTTTAAGATTTTCTTTATTTATTTGACAGAGAGAGACACAGCGAGAGAGGGAATGCAAGCAAGGGGAGAGAGAGAGGGAGAAGCAGGCTTCTTGCTGAGCAAGGAGCCCGATGCGGGACTTGATTCCAGGATCCTGGGATCATGACCTGAGCTGAAGGCAGACACTTAACCAACTGAGTCACCCAGGAGCCCCTCAACAACTATTTATTGAGCCTTCCTTTGTGACAGGTCCTTGATTATTAGCTTCAGTGATACAGAGTAAAAAAAATTTCAACTCTCTACCTTAAGTGAGTTTATCTAGTGGTGTTTTTGAATGTGGTTTTAAGATCCACTCAAATTGAGTGATCTTCTTTATTCAAAAATTTGATCAAACTTATTGAATCAAATCTTCTGCTTACTGAGATGTCCAATAACGTTTTTATATAAATTATAGTACATGCAAAGTTGACAGCAACCTTGCATGAGGACATAGCTGTGCCAATTGCTTATAGTCAGCATTTGTTCTGAGTGGTTAGTATTCAAGCTAGATTTTTTTTTAAAGATTTTATTTATTTATTTGATAGACAGAGATCACAAGTAGGCAGAGAGGCAGAGAGAGAGAGGAGGAAGCAGGCTGTCCGCAGAGCGGAGAGCCCGATGCGGGGCTCGATCCCACGACCCTGGGATCATGACCCAAGCCGAAGGCAGTGGCTTTAACCCACTGAGCCACCCAGGCGCCCCAAGCTAGATTTTTTTAAAATCACTTTGTTGAATTAAGGTTGACTTAGAAAAAGCTGTACACATTTAATGTATACAAGTTTGGAGATAAGTATAAAACTATCAAACCATTACCACAGTCTATTCCAAAAACATATCCATCACTTCCAAAAGCTTTCTTTTTTTTTTTTTAAAGATTTTTAAAATTTATTTGTCAGGGGGCGCCTGGGTGGCTCAGTGGGTTAAAGCCGCTGCCTTCGGCTCAGGTCATGATCCCAGGGTTATGGGATCGAGCCCCACATCGGGCTCTCCACTCTGCGGACAGCCTGCTTCCTCCTCTCTCTCTGCCTGCCTCTCTGCCTACTTGTGATCTCTGTCTGTCAAATGGATAAATAAAATCTTTAAAAAAAAATTTATTTGTCAGAGAGAGAGAGAGAGAGCACAAGTAAGGGAGTGGCAGGCAGAGGGAGAAGGAGAAGCAGACTTCCCACTGAGCAAGGAGCCCGATGTGGGATTTGATCCCAGGACACTGGGATCATGACCTGAGCTGAAGGCAGACACTTAACCGACTGAGCCACCCAGGCATCCCCCAAAAGCTTTCTCTTACTCTATTTAATAGCAGTAGTAGTGATAGAAACACTTAAAACATTTACCATCTTAGTGTGCCTGGGTGGCTCTGTGGGTGAAGTCTCTGCTTTCAGCTCAGGTTATGATTTCAGGGTCCTGGGATCGAGCCCCACATTGGGCTCTCTGCTCAGGGGAGAGCCTGCTTCCCCCTCTCTCCCTGCCTGTCTCTCTGCCTACTTGTGATCTCTCTCTCTCTGTCAAATTAATAAAATCTTTTTTTTTTAAGTATTTTTATTTTATTTATTTATTTATTTATTTATTTATTTTTAAAGATTTTATTTTATTTATTTGATAGACAGAGATCACAAGTAGGCAGAGAGGCAGAGAGAGAGGAGGAAGCAGGCTGTCCGCAGAGCAGAGAGCCCAATGCGGGGCTCGATCCCACCACGCTGGGATCACGACCCGAGCCGAAGGCAGCGGCCCCAACCCGCTGAGCCACCCAGGCGCCCCTAAATTAATAAAATCTTTTAAAAACAATGCACCATCTTAGCAAATTTTAAAGTATACAATATGTATTATTAAATATAGGCACTATGAGGTACAGTAGATCTCTAGGATTTATTCATATTGTGTCAACTGAAACTCTGTACCCTTTAATTAATACCTCCCTGTTTGTCCCACATTCCAGTCCCCAGCAACCACCATCCTACTATACTCTGCTTCTTTGAGTCTAACTATTTTACATTCTTCATATAAGCGGTATCATATGGTACAGTTGGCCCTTGAACAACTCAGGGGTTAGGGAAGCTGACCTCCCAACACACACACTTGAAAATCTGTATATACATTTTGACTTCCCCCAAACATAAAAGCCTATTGTTGACCAGAAATTGATAACACAAATAGCCAATTAACACAAATTTTATATGTTATATGTACTAAATACTGTATTCTTACAATAAAGTAAGCTAGAGAAGAGAAAATGTTAAGAAAATCATAAAATACAGGGAAGCCTGGGTGGCTCAGTTGGTTAATCCACTGCCTTCAGCTCAGGTCATGATCCCAGAGTCCTGGAATCGAGTCCCAAATGGGGCTCCTTGCTTGGCTGGGAGCCTGCTTCTCCCTCTGCCTTCTCTGCCTGCCTCTCCCCCTGCATGTGGTCTCTCTCGCTCTCTTTGACAAAAAAGAAAATCTTTTAAAAAAAGAAAATCATAAAATACAGTACTGTGCTATAAAAATTCACATGTAGGTAGAACTGTACAGTTCAAACCTGTGTTGTTAAAGGTCAACTGTATTTGTCTTTCTGTGTCTGACTTATTTAATTTAGCATAACATCTTCCAGGTCCATCTATGTTGTCATAAGTGACAGAATTTCCTTCTTTTTTAAGGCTGAAGACTATTCCATCGTATATATATATATACATATATATATATATATATATATACACCACATTTTCTTTATCTATTCACTCATTGATGGATACTTAGGTTACCTCCATGTCTTGGTTATTGTAAAGAATGCTACAATGAATATGGTAATGCAGGTATCTCTTTGAGATCCTGATTTCAATTCCTTTGAATATACACTTAGAATTGGGGTTGCACCAATTTACATTCCCACCAGCCGCACATAAGGGTTCCCTTTTCTCCACATTCTAACCAACACTTAGTTGTTTGTTTGTTTTTTTTTTAATAATGGCCATCCTGATGTAAGATATTTCATTGTGGTTTTGATTTGCATTTCTCTGATGTCTAGTGATGTTGAGCACCTTTTTCATACACTTGTTGGCCATTAGTATGTCTTCTTTGCATATATGTACATTCAGTTTCTTTGTCCTTAATTAATTAGCCAAATTAAGGCTAATTAATAGCCCTAATTGGGCTATTTGTTTTTACAATATTGAGCTATAGGAGCTCCTTATATATTTATTAACCCTTTATTATATAGTTTGTAAATATTTTTTACCATTCTGTAGGCTGCCTTTTTATTTTGTTGATTGCTTCCTTTGCTGTGCAGAAATTTTTTAGTTTGATGTTATCCCACTTATCTATTTTTGGTTTTGCTGCCTGTGCTTTTGATGTCATATCCAAGAAATCATGGTCAATGCCAATGTCAAGAAGATTTTACCTATGTATTATTTTTTCTTCTAGGAGTTCTACAGTTTCAAGTCTTATGTTTAAGTCTTTAATCCATTTTGAATTGATTTTTATGTATGGTATAGGATAAGGGTCCCTTTTCATTATTTTCCTATGGAGCCAGTTTTTCCAACACCATTTGTTGAAAAGATTAACCTTTCCCATTGTGTATTTATGGTACTCTTTCATACTGTGTTAAACATTTAAAACATAACCCCCTGAAAAACTCATGATAGAGTACAATGCAACCATTAGAAATTATATTGTATATGAAACAGAAACATAATCATTAAAGATTATTAAATCTAAAAAAATTAAAAAATAGTCCATAGGAGGGGCGCCTGGGTGGCTCAGTCGTTAAAGGGATCGAGCCCTGCATCTGGCTCCTTGCTCAGCAGGGAGCCTGCTTCTCCCTCTCCCACTCCCCCTGCTTGTGTTCCCTTTCTTGCTGTGTCTCTCTCTGTCAAATAAATAAAATCTTTAAAAAAAAGTCCATAGGAAACAATACATTTTTATTTTTAAAAATAGAGCACCATTATATAAAACATTGTTAATGGATGTTCACAGAGTAAACTGATTTAAGAGGCACACTTTATCTGACAGACCCAAGATATCTGCCCAAAACTCCCATTCAGTTTAGATGTGTCCCTTTGGGTGGAGTCTTTCCTGATGTCCCCAGTCAGAGCTGGGAGCCTGTCCTCGGTTTCCAAAGCATTTGGATGCAACGTCTACTATACCATTTATAACTTTGTACTTAGAGTGGAAAGTCCAGAGTCTTTATTTTAGGCTGGTTTGTATCTGACCCTCTTTTCTTTTTAAGTAGTTCTTCAGGTTAGAAGTCTTGGAGGGAAGCCGAGCATCTTTCTTCTGCTAGAGGTTGAGAGTGCCAGGGGTTGGCTTTCTTAGCTTCTCCTGAACACTGGCCCCTTCCCTGACACATAACTGTCAGACTAGGAGTCAGGAGAAAAAGACTGTGAGTTCTCTCTCTAGTTGCTGTGGCTCCAGTAGAAGGAATACAGACCTCTAGGAAAATGGTAAAAGGGTGCAGGGAGGGTCTACTACCCTCTGGGCAGGGGATAGTGGGCAGCAGAATTTGTAGTGGACTAATTTTGTGGCTGGGTTTGGAGAATTCTCCACAATGGGTAGCATCTAGCAATTGCAAGACTGTTGCAAAAACTTAAAAGTGGCCTCATTTTCTTCCTTGGAAATCAGAATACTGATTTTTTTTCTCCCTGGATGCACTGCCATCCAGATAGATGACATTCCCAGACTCCCCTGAAGCTAGGTGTGGCCATGTGAGTAAATTTTAGCCAGTGTGTGGTATAAGGAGTGTCGCATGTAACTTCAAGAAGAGTCCTAAAGGGAAAGGAAGATATCTTTTCTTCTTTCCTTCATCCATCATTTGTCTGGAACTCTGACAACAGCTGGAACTCCAGAAGCCACCAAGCACTGACGGGACAGGGGTCACACCTTAGGGATGCAAGACCAGAGTGCTGAAAGGAGCCAAATCCTTGAGAACCATGAAGCCACCATTCTAGTCCTGGACCACACACTTCAGGATGACTTTTGCATTATAAACATCTATCCTTTTATTTTTTTTAAAGATTTTATTTATTTATTTGACAGACAGAGATCACAAGTAGGCAGAGAGAGAGAGAGGAGGAAGCAGGCTGTCCGCAGAGCAGAGAGCCCGATGTGGGGCTTGATCCCAGGACCCTGGGATCATGACCCGAGCTGAAGGCAGCGGCTTTAACCCACTGAGCCACCCAGGCGCCCCAACATCTATCCTTTTAAATCTTTATTATTGGGGCACCTGGGTGGCTCAGTCGTTAAGCGTCTGCCTTCAGCTCAGGTCATGATCCCAGCGTCCTGGGATCAGGCCCCACATTGGGCTGCTTGATCAGCGGGAAGCCTGCTTCACCCTCTCTCACTCCCCCTGCTTGTGTTCCCTCTCTTGCTGTGCCTCTCTCTCTGATGAGTAAATAAATAAAATAAAAAAAAAATCTTTATTATTATGAGTGTGTATATATGTTATAAACAGTTGAACATAATCCTAATAAAATGAGCCACCCAATATCTTTTTCTCTTTTTAAATTGTACTTGACACTCATCATCCATCTAGTATCTTTTAATTGCTTTTTAACATTAAAAAAATTTAAGTTAACAGGGACGCCTGGGTGGCTCAGTTGGTTGAGCGGCTGCCTTCGGCTCAGGTCATGATCCCAGCGTCCTGGGATCAAGTCCCACATCGGGCTCCTTGCTCGGCGGGGAGCCTGCTTCTCCCTCTGCCTCTGCCTGCCACTCTGTCTACCTGTGCTTGCTCCTGCGCTCTCTCTCTCTGACAAATAAATAAATAAAGAATCTTAAAAAAATTTTTTTAAGTTAACATATGAAATTAACTGCGTATGTATGTACACAATTCTGAGTTTTGACACAAATTCAGGGTTCACGTAACCATTACCACAATAAGGAGGTCAGTATTCAAAGAAAACCTTCATGCTGTCCTTTTGTGGTGAAGTCCAGCCTACATCCTTAACCCGTAATCACTAATCTATTCACCATCTCTATAGTTTTGCCTTTCTCAGAATGTCATGTAAATGGAGTCATATAGCATATAACTTTTGGACAGCATAGTGTCTTTGAGATTTACCCATGTAGTTGTATATCAGTAGCTCATTATTTTTTCTTTTTCTTTTTTCTTTTTTACTTCTGAGTAGTGTTCTGTTGTATGGACATACAATAGTTTGTTAATCCATTTACTTATTTAAGGACATAACATGTTGTGTCCAGTTTTTGGTGATTATGAACAAAGCTGCTATAAACATTTTTGTACAGGCTTTTGTGTAGACCTAAGTTTTCATTTATCTAGGGTAAATGCTTAGGAGTGGAATTACAGAGGCATATAGTAAATTATGTTTACCTTTTTTTTTTTTTAAGCTTTTTATTTATTTCAGAGCGAGTGAGTGTGAGAGAGATCACAGAGGGAGAAGGAGAAGCAGACTCACCACTGAACAGGGAGCCTGATGCAGGGCTCAATCCCAAGATGCTGAGATCATGACCTGAGCCGAAGGCAGATGCTTAAATGGCTAAGCCACCTGGCACCCCTTATGTTTACTTTTATAAGAAACTGTCAAACTTGTCCAGAGAGTCTATGTCATTTTGCATTTCCACCAGTAAGAGTTCCAGTTGCTCTATATCCTTGCCCAGCCCTTGGTATTGTCAGTTTTTATTTAAGTATAGCCATGCTAAATAGACATGTAATAATATGCCATTGTGATTTTAATTTGTATTTCCAAAATGGCTAATGATGCTGAGCATTATTATGAGCATTTTTGTAATGAGCATTTTCATGTACTTGTTATCCATATGTATTTTTTTAAGTTTATTTAAGTAATCTCTACATCCAACATGGGGCTTGAACTCACAACCATGAGACCAAGTTACATGTTCTTCCAACTGAGCCAGACAGGAACCCCTATTACCCATATATTGTCTTTTAAGTATCTGTTAAAATCTTTTCCTATTTTTATTGAGTTGTTTACTACTTAAGTTTAAGAGTTCTTTTTATATTCTTGAATATAAGTCCTTTGCTGAAAATGTTTACAAACATTTTTCCCACTCCACTTTTCGTTTGTTTTTTTTTTTTTTAAGATTTTATTTATTTATTTGACAGAGAGAGAGAGAGATCACAAGTAGGCAGAGAGGCAGGCAGAGAGAGAGGGGGGAAGCAGGTTCCCACTGAGCAGAAAGCCCAATGCAGGGCTCGATCCCAGGACCCTGAGATCATGACCTGAGCCGAAGGCAGAGGCTTAACCCACTGAGCCACCCAGGCGCCCCTGTAGCTTTTCTTTTCAAGATTTTTTTTATTTGTGAGAGAGAGCAAAGTAGAGATCACAAGTAGGAGGGAGGGGCAAAAGAGGAGGGAAAAGCAGACTCCCCACCGAGCAGGGAACCCAAAGTGAGGCTGGATTCCAGGACCATGAGATCATGACCTGAGCTGGAGGCAGACTTCACCAACTGAGCCACCCAGGCACCCCTGTAGCTTGTCTTTTCATTCTCTTAATAGTGATTGTTGCAGGGGCGCCTGGGTGGCTCAGTGGGTTAAAGCCTCTGCCTTCGGCTCAGGTCATGATCCCAGGGTCTTGGGATTGAGCACCACATCGGGCTCTCTGCTCAGCAGGGAGCCTGCTTCCCTCTCTCTCTCTGCCTGCCTCTCTGCCTACTTGTGATCTCTCCCTCTGTCAAATAAATAAATAAATAAATAAATAATAGCGATTATTGCAGAACAAACACTTTAAATTTTGGTTAAAAACAAACAAACAGGGGCGCCTGGGTGGCTCAGTGGGTTAAGCCGCTGCCTTCGCCTTGGGTCATGATCTCAGGGTCCTGGGATCCAGTCCCGCATCATCGGGCTCTCTGCTCAGCAGGGAGCCTGCTTCCCCCCACCCCCGCCTGCCTCTCTGCCTACTTGTGATCTCTCTGTCAAATAAATAAATAAAATCTTAAACAAACAAACAAACAAACAAACACAGGAAAATTTAAGCTAGAACTTTCACACTCTGAATTCAGGTGTCCTTCCCTCATTGCTACCATTTACTTTTCAGAGTCCTTAAATGTCACATGGACTGTGTCCAGGGCTTTTAGTTGCATTCAGTGAGGAGATAAGATGGAGTATGCTTATTCTGTTGTACCCTGAAATAGAACCCATTCTACTATCCTTTTTTTTTAATTTTTTTTAAAAGATTTTATTTATTTATTTATTTGAGAGAGAGAGAGAGAGAGCGCGCGCGCACAAGCTCAGGCAGACAGAGTGGCAGACAGAGGCAGAGAGAGAAGCAGGCTCCATGCTGAGCAAGGATCCCGATGTAGGACTCAATCCCAGGACGCCGGGATTATGACCTGAGCCGAAGGCAGCTGCTTAACCAACTGAGCCACCCAGGTGTCCCTCTACTATCCTTTTAATAAAATTCCTTTTCCATTTAAATGAACTTATTTCTATTGTTTACAACCAGTATTTCTGGCCTAGTTGTATATTTATCTATCAAATGTCTGTTTGCCTAATCAGACTAAGAACTACAAAGACAAATTTGTAGTACTGGGCCTAGCACAGTGTTTATTTAGTGAATGAATGAATAAATTTCACTACAGCGATCAACAATTATTGAAAGAACATGGTTATTTTATATTCTACTTGCAGTACTTAGGTGATTTATTAGTTATGAGACTAATCTGTCTTCTCAAATATTACTGACAAACCAATAATCCGGGTCATGGCCATCCATTGTTTGGTGTACCCAGAATCTTCCTCTAATGGGGAACTGCTTCTTTCTGCATCCAAAAAGTGGTTCTGGTGAAGACTTCCAGTCACATCTCCCTCCTTTCACCCCTATGATCTAAGCAAGCCTATCATAAGCTTCCACTAGGATTTTTCAAATTCAAACTAAGGGAAAAGACTCCCTTTCTCTGTGTTTGTAGGAAGCTGGTCTTTAATAGAAAAGAATAAAGTATAGATGGAGAGAGAAGCATAGAAAAGAGATTCTGATTTCATTTCATTCCCTGTCCTTCCCAGCTTGGTTAAAAGAGCTAATATATCCTCTGCTTTGTCAAAGCTAGTTTGAGGTGAGTTTCTGTTTGCTACCAAAAGAGTCATGACAAATGCAATCTGAGCTGATTAGGCTTCTTTTGAGATTTCTTTCCCTCGTCTTCTCTATAAGTTTGGAAAAAATATGTACTTTCACAACACAATATATAAATCCATGCTTTATAGCATCTCTTACGTTTGAACCCTGCACCATGTCTTATCACTTTCCTGCTTCCAAATCTACACTGGTATGCATTCTCTCTCTCATTGAAAAAATTTTCACTCCTTGGGGCGCCTGGGTGGCTCAGTGGGTTGAAGCCTCTGCCTTCGGCTCAGGTCATCATCTCAGGGTCCAGGGATCGAGCCAAGCATTGGGCTCTCTGCTCAGCAGGGAGCCTGCTTCCTACTCTCTCTGCCTGCCTCTCTGCCTACTTGTGATCTCCTTCTGTCAAATAAATAAATAAAATCTTAAAAAATGTTTTTTCACTCCTTTTAACATTTTTTTTTACTTTTTTA
>ML110308.1:113700-145189 GCA_003697995.1 Taxidea taxus jeffersonii | reverse complement strand
TTTTTTTTTTTTTTTCAGTGCCTATAGATGAAATTTAGTTTGGTAATGCTTCTCATATAATATGACACTCCGATCTGCAAATGGTTTTATGGAGCTTAGGTGTTATGTTTGTTCTCCCCATGTAGCAAAGTCCATGTGATATAAAAAAGAGCTACTAAATAACATTGCATTGATACTTGCTGAAAATTTCATTTTCTTAGTCAACACAAATTTCAAGAGGTAGTTATAGAAATTTCTGTATTATACAAATGAAGAAGTTGAGCCCAGAGAAATTAGATAAAATGCTAAAGATCACTCACGTAAGAAGTTAAATAGAATATAGGACTTTAGTCTAGATCTGCCTGATTCCAAAGCCCATATTCTTATGCATTCTAAACTTAAACACATGCTTTTTTCAGATGGAATATATTCTCATTAAATTCCTTATAATTAGCATCATTGAATTTTTAAAAATCTTGTCAGGTTTTTTGGCTTTAAATTTTCTCACCCTGCATACTGGATATCTCTTCTAGCATTTAATCACCTGCACATATGTTCATTTTACTGCTAGTGCCCTTATCCAGATCCCCATGAACGTACACAATAGCTCCTGGTTGAAGAAAGGAGTCAGCATCTCTAGTATGAGATTTCTCTGAATATTCATGTCAATAAACACTTTTGTATATATACTAATGTATTGAATCAGGCTGACTTAATTATTATGACCTGATCTATATTTTTCTTATTTATTTCAAAGATATTATTTTGGAATGTTTTAGTAGAATGCTCTTTAACTATTTTATACTAAATCTTGATGCTTAGACCAATAATTCTTATCTTCACTCCCCCATTCATTCATCTGCTCTCTGGAGAAAACAAACAAACAAGCAAACCAATCAACAAATAATCACTTTTGTTAAGTGATAAGAGAATTGAATGTGTCTGTCATTTGCTAGTTATTTATCCTTGGGAAACTTCTTTCCATAAATCTCTGATTTCTTATAAAATGGAAATAAGGAAATTTGTGTGGCTGGAATGCAGGGGATATGGGGAAAATAAAGAGAGGTGATGGTAAAACGCTACTATTTGATGTGATTTGGAGTCTGTGCATGTCATTGAGTATTTTGACCAAATAATTTATAAGATATGATTTACTATGTTTTACAAAGTCAACTCTATACCAGTGGTTCTCAAATTTGAACATGCACCAGAATCATCTGATTGCTTATTTTTTTCCCTTCATATCTTGATTTCATTATCATATGAAACTGTTTCCCAAACCAATGTGAACATCTAGCAAATAAGTGGAATTGTACAGCTTAAAGTACATTAGGCCTCTAGACACATTTATTTTATTTTATTTCTTCTCAGTGTTCCAGAATTCATTGTTTATGCACCACACCCAGTGCTCCATGCAATACGTGCCCTCCATAATACCCTCCACCAGGCTCCCCTCCAAAACCCTCAGTTTGTTTCTCAGAGTCCACAGTCTCTCATGCTTCATCTCCCCCTCTGATTTCCCCCAAATCACTTATCATCTCCATCTCCCAATGTCCTCTGTATTATTCCTTATGCTCCACCAGTAAGTGGAACCATGTGATAATTGACTCTCTCTGCTTGACTTATTTCACTCAGCATAATCTCTTCCAGTCCTGTCCATGTTGATACAAATGTTGGGTATTCATCCTCTGAGGGAAGTATAATACTCCATTGTATATATGGACCATATCTTCTTAATCCATTCATCTCTTGAAGGGCATCTTGGCTCTTTCCACAGTTTGGCAATTGTGGCCATTGTTGCTATGAACATTGGGGTACAGATGGCCCTTCTTTTCACTGCATCTATATCTTTGGGATAAATACCCAGTAGTGCAATTGTAGGGTCATAGGGTAGCTCTATTTTTAATTTCTTGAGGAATCTCCACTTTTCCAAAATCTCCAATTTTCCAAAGTGGCTGCACCAACGTGCATCCCCACCAACATCCTCATCCACATACTCTCCAACACATCTTGTTTCCTGTCCTGTTAATTTTGGCCAATCTAACTGGTGTAAGGTGGTATTTTAATGTGGTTTTGATTTGAATTTCCCTGATGGCTAATGATGATGAACATTTTTTCATGTGTCTGTTAGCCATGTCTTCTTTGAAGAAAAGTCTGTTCATGTCTTCTGCCCCTTTTTTGACATGATGATCTGTTTTTTGGGTGTTGAGTTTGAGGAGTTCTTTATAAAAAGAGCTAATTTGAGGGGCACCTGGGTGGCTCAGTGAGTTAAGCCTCTGCCTTCGGCTCAGGTCATGGTCTCAGGGGCCTGGGATGGAGCCCTGTGTTGGGCTCTCTGCTAGCTGGGAGCCTGCTTCCCCCGCTCTCTCTGCCTTTCTCTCTGCCTACTTGTGATCTCTCTCTCCCTCTCTCTGTTAAATAAATAAATAAAATATTTTTTTAAAAAAAGTTAATTTGAACTCATGTTGAAACAGTCACATCTCAATAGTAACTATTCATGTTTTTTGGTGTATCTGGTGTTTCTTACTTTCAGTGTCTAGTTTTTCAAAACAAATTTGGAATTATAGCAAAATCCTTGTTAAAGTATACCCCCAAGTAGGAAAAACCAATGCAAATAAAATAAAGACATGTAATTTATTTTGATAAAACCCCAAGACACTTCCACTGAAATTTCTAGAAAATCCAGTTTAGGGTCTGGTGGAGATTTCAGTGCTGAAAGATTAGGGACAGGTCTGAAAATTCAGCTTCTGAAGTCACAGGTGGGTTTTTTTTTTTAAGATTTTATTTATTTGACAGAAAGCGAGAACACAAGCAGGGGGAGTGGCAGGCAGAGGGAAAAGGAGAAGCAGACTTTTCCTCAGAGCAGGGAGCGCAATGCGGGGCTCGATCCCAGGACCTTGGGATCATGAGCTGAGCTGGAGGCAGTCACTTAACCAACTGAGCCACCTAGGTACTCCCCAAAATAAATTTTTAAATTAACAAGGGATCTGGTTTATATATTATTTTATAACTTGCTTATTTCTCTTCTAATGTTATAAACATCTTTTCTTGTTAGTGAAGATCCTTCTATAATTTCTATGGATGATACTGTGACAAGTGTGTTCCATCATTTTCTTATAATTACTACTATATCATGCTTTTGAGATCATCACAGGTGTTTTTATTGTAAAAAATTATGGACACTTAACTAATGGTAAAAGTTCAATTATCATTAAAGTTGGAAAAAGTTTTAATAAAAACTATGTTACTAGAAGTTCAAAGTGATGATACATAAACAATTAGCTCTTGCTATGTCTTATACAGATTGAACTGTGAGAACTGCAGCTACATGGTGAGATTTGAATATGCCACAGCTTCAAGTGCAGCTGGCAAAGTGACAGGCTTTGTATGTAGTCATGTCTACTGGCAATTCTTGAACTGCCAGAAACTAGGGAATAACAACTGAGTAGAAGGCAGTGCTTCCACATGGCTGCGGTGATTATGGAAATGGTGCTACCAATTAAAGTATAGCAGCTTACAAGTTCATATCCTCTGGGCAAGAAAGCTTGAGGGGAAGGAGATGGCTTTTGAAAAATGGTGGGGGTGGGGGTAGAAAAAGCTTTGAGGTTTGGTTTTGTGCCATCTTTTTCTGATGCTCATTCTTTCCCCTTTTTTTCACCTGGCATCCCCAGCTGCTAAGGGATTGGGGAACATTAATCTCTAAAATGAATGGTCATTCAGTAGCAGTGGGCTATGCATAAATCACCCAGTTGACTCTCAGGAGACATAAAGCTATTTCCAGAAAGGTCACATTAAAATTTAGCCATCATAATGTGAAAAAAAGCAATCACATATGATATTCTAAGCAAACTAAGGGACATTTATTTGCCTATAATAAAAACTACCTCATTGAATTGTTGCTTGGAGACAAAATTTATGCAACGTGGGCAAAACATTAATTTATTAGGGAAACAAAAAATAGTTAAATCCTTATGGTGAAATCCTTTTGATTTGATTCTCATCTCTGTCACTTACTTTGAATCTTAGTTTATATGTTTGTTGAATTGAGCTAATAGTATTGCACAAAGTTGTTGAGAGCATTAGAAAGAATGCATATGAAATGACTAGTACATTTTATGGCAAGTATAAAGTTCCCTGTAAACTTCAGTGTGGGGGGATGAAGGAGTGGCCGAAGAAAGAACTGGGGAGGGAAGGACTATCTATGTGCCTAAGTAATACGTATACCTAAGAACAGTGAGATAGTTTTCCTTCTTTAGTACCATAAAAGATCTAAAGATACAAAACTATTTTGGGGTAAGTTGTCACGAAGTTTAACGGAAATTTTAAAGATTTTATAACAAGCAGAGATTCAGAAGGTAATATTGGAGATTAGGAAAAGGACAAAATCCACATAACAGATTCAGAAAATTCAAGGCATAGAAAGGAGAATGGTTGGTAACCCTGTAAGGCATGAATCATTGGCATGGAAGATTAAAAACTGCAGAGGTCAAACATGAAAGAAAGAGTTTCTGTCTAATTTGGAAAGCAAAATATATGGAGGCAGAAAAGGTTTTGAAATAGGAAAAAGCAAAAGAATACCAGAGGAAAGATTTTGTTTGGCCAGAATATGAAGAGTGAATTATAAGAGAAACTGAAGCAAGAAAGACCATTTATAATAGATCATTATCAAGGCCAAAACTCACAATTATGATGCCTTTGCCAAATCTTTGAGATCATGCTCTTGAAAAAGATAAATACAGGTAATATGATAGTGATAGTGACTGAAAGATAATACTTTTTGTTTAAAAAAAGTATGTAGCAATTTAAATAATGTATTAAGATTATTAAAAACAAGAACAATCAGATTTTTTAAAAGATTTTGTCAGAGAGAGGGAGAGAGGGCGAGAAAGCACAAGCAGAAGGAGCAGTGGGCAGAGGGAGAAGGCGGCTCCCCAGTGATGATCAAGGAACCCGAGGCAGGACTTGATCCCAGGACCCTGGCATCATGACCTTAGCCAAAGGCAGATGCTTAACCGACTGAGATACCTGAGCATCCCAATCAGACTTCTTTTTTTTCGTTAAAGCTTTCAGGTGGCTATATCTTATCCATTCACCCAAAATACATAACAATTTAAGAGAAGATACAGGAGTCACACTTAAAAAGTGTTTAACAGTACATACAGTTATTAACATATATCAAGTTTATATTAAAATAGAAATGTATACATGGATGGAACTAGAGCGTATTATGCTTAGCGAAATAAGTCAACTGGAGAAAGACAACTACCACATGATCTCCCTGATATGAGGAAGTGGAGATGCAACGGGGGTGGGAGTTAACGTGGTAGGAAAAGTAAAAATGAAAGAAGATGGGATCAGGAGGGAGAAAAACCAAAAGAGACTCTTAATGTCATAAAACAAACTGAGGGGGGTGGGGGGAAGAGGGGTTGGGTGAGGGTGGTGGGGTTACATCATATGTTTAAATAAAGCTTAAATAAAGTAAAAAAAAAATAGAAATGTATAAGCATCCCACATTTATCTTTAGGGACTTGAAAACTTTTGTGTTCACTTGGATTTCCCCTCCCCCCCCCTTTTTTTAAAAGTACATAGATATAAATGCAGACACATCTTCATGTAGTCATTCATTTGGTTTTTTTTTAATTATTTCATTGGTTCTTATATATTAGGGTGCTTAAAATTGCTGTAGAGGATTATACACACAAACCCATGCACATTTTGTATGAAATGAAATGGAAATTCCCTACATATCCAGACCCCATAAGGAGTTTTCAGTACTTTAACTTGATACCATAACTTGGCGTAAACTGTCACACTCATGTGGTTTGAAAAGAATGCAGAAAATAATATTTAAAATAAAAAACCATGCTTACTTTTTAGTATAATTTGTAAGTTGTGGGTCATTTTTGTATTTGACATTTCCACTACTCTATTAAAGCCAATTAATTTTTTTAAATGAATCAACTTTCTTATTTGGATAATATGATATAAATGTAAAGTAAAGCTATCAGATTAAAGGGGCAACATTACAGAATAGCTCAATGTTGCTGAAGATGCAAGAATTTAAATATAATGAATGGGTTTTGCCCTAGGAAGGAAAAAACATGAAAAACAAACCAACTTACATTATAATCTCACTACATGTTTTTGGTCACATAAACATTAGATCTCCTGTTTGATACTGAAACTTCTCACTCAACAAGATGTATGTCAAAGCAAATTAGTGTAGATGTACATTATATTTTTTTTAAAGGAGATTGGCAAAGGGCTCAATCTTAAAATAGCAAGTTTGAAAACACTAGTTATTTTGTTATAGCCTGTTGTTTTTGTGTAATTCAGTGACAGTTTAGCATTGATACCCACTGCTGGCCTTATGTTCCCGCATCTGCTGTGTGAAGAAAACATTTTTCCCTTAAAGTAGCATCCACCATACTAATTGTTTTCACTTCCAGTTCATGTTAAGCATTAGATGAGCAATTTGTCTTTCAAGTCATGTACATGAAATCATTTAACTTAGTGGATTCCTTTTCATAGAATTCAGAGTTTGTATGTAGTTCTAGGACATTGTGATCACCTTCCATCCATAGTACTTGCCTCTATTCAACCAAACCCAAACTGAATTTATACAATGCAAACAAAACAGATAAAATGTGAAATAATCAATTAACTCTTCTGTCTCCATGACACCCATGTGACTGGCTAAAATGAAAATTATGTATTGCTTGTCTGTATGCCAGTATTTTCAAGCTACATCTATGAAATTCCTTTAAACATTTTTATATTTTGGTCTGCCGAAAACCATATTCTGGAATATTTCTGAAATATTTCCATTGTCTTTTTCATTTGACTCATGTTATCTCTAGTATCTTCCTTCACTTAAAATATTTGAAAATGTTCTCATTATGTTGTTATTGGTATCTATCTTAATTTTGCTGTGTTCAGATAGTATACCAAATATGACTATCTTGTGAAATTTGTTGAGATGATGACACAGAATGTCATCTGAATATGTTTTTTTTAATGACACAGAATACAGTCACTTTTAGTAAATGATCCATGTTCTTAAAAAAATGTGTTGTGCAGTTATTGGTTGCAATGTTCTATATTTGTCAATCATGTCCAATTTGTAAATTGTGTTGTTCAAATTTTCTATATATCTATTGTTGTTGTTGTTACTTTTGTCTTGTTAGAACAGATGTGTACTAGATGTGTTAATATTCCCAGCCCCTTATTCCCCTTTCCATATCCCTATGTTTTGGACTTTTGTTTATTTTTAAGCTTTCCATGTATTTTAAAGGCAACAAAAGAGTATTATTATTATTGTATGCAGTCAATATTCATTTATATTTTTGTATATGTTTATTTATCCTTTTATGTTCTTTACTTCTATTATTTCCCTCTTTGTGTTCTGGGTCATTTTCCTTCTGTCTAAAGAACTCTTTTTAGTTTTTCCTTTAATGTACGGTTTGTGATGGACAAATTCTCTTAGTTTTCCTTTTTCTAAGAACATACCATAATTATGTGAAGGATGCTTTCAATGATGGCTATTATTTTCTTTCAGCATTTTAAATATGTCACTCATTTGTCTTCTGGTACATATTCATTTATGCCAAAAAGGCAACTGTCACTCATTTTCATTTTTAAAGATAATGTGTCTCTTTTCCTTTAGTTGCTTCTGGCTTTTTAAAAGATATTCTTTGCTTTTTATTTTATTGTGATGTGATTAGATATGCATTTCTTTGCATTTTCCCAGTTTAAGTTTATGGAGCTTTCAATATCATTGGCTTGGGATATTTTTAAGCTTGGGAGAGTCTTGGCTATTTGTCTATAAATGTTGCCTTGGTCTTTTTTTTTTTTTTTAAATGAGACTCTTATTATACTGCCTTTGACTTTCACCATTCTAAAATGTATCATATTTTCTTCTGAACGTTTCAAATCATTTTCTGTATATCTAATCTAGATATCTGTTGACCTATATTCCATTTCATCGATCATCTTTTCTGCTTTTTATAATTTTGCTGTTAAACACATCTATCAAATTCATCATTTCAGTTATTCTTTTTTTTACCCAGAATTTCAATTTCGTTTTACTTTATAGTTTTAATCATATCATTTATTTTGTTACTAATTATTTCAAAATTCTGTGTCTAATTATCTAATATCAAGATCACCTGTGGATTTGATTTTATTGATTTTTTTCTCTTGGTTTTTGGTCATTTGTTCCTGTCTACTGGTTGTTTGTCATTGAATGTATGAGAAGTTGTGAAGTTCTGTATTTTATCTTTCTGGAGAAAATTCTTTGCTTTCTTTTCAGTAGGGTATTAAAGCAGGAGCAGATTACCTTCATTCATTAGAGATTAAAATTGTTCAAGGTTGAGTTCCACTTGTGTGAGATCTGGTTTACTTCAGTTTTGACTTTCCTACTGGAATACAGCCAACCCATCATGGCTATTGACTAAATGCTAATGCTCTTTCCCAATGTTCCTCCTGTTTGATGATCTTTGAGTTCCGTTTTTTCCTTCAGTTCTGCTTAGCTTTTTGGCCACTTGGGAGCTACTTTTTTTTGTCCCATAATGAGAGTAAGCAAATTACTTGAGGTAAAATCAATAAAGATTTGGTTTTCCTAGTCTTATGAAATGACCAAAGACTCTAAGCTACCGTTTTCTGCTTTGCTTCTTGGCCCCTTGACACTACCACTCCATGCATCAACACACAAATACTAGGCTCCATGCAACACAATTCCCTCCTTTCTAAGATCTTGACTTTCCACAGTTGGCTCCTTAGTGATCTCTGATGCCTTCAAATACTAATTTTTAAAGAAATCTAGATTTAATATTTATCCTTAGTAGATGGACACTGTCCTGTATTCCATAGTAGCCAGAAGTGGAAAGCCTGCAAGATCCTGAAGAGAATATAGGCTCATAAGAATTATTTTTAGCCATGGCACAGGAGAGAAGCTAAAGAAGCAACAAAACAACAACATAGAAAAGAGGAAATAAAATAGAAAAATAGAAAAAAAAGTCTTAAAAAAAAAAAGATTTATTTCTTTTATTTTAGAGAGAGAGAGACACAGAGCATGAGCAGTGGGGGAGGGAGACAGAGAATCTCAAGCACACTCTCTGCTGAGCATGGAGCCTGACACAAGGCTTAGTCTCAGCACACTCAGTCTCAACACCCTCAGCCTCATGACCTGAGCCAAAATCAAGAGCTGGACACTTAACTGACTGAGCCACCCAAGTTCTCCAGAAAAATATAGTCTTTAAAAATATATTTGTGACAGAAAAACTTGATCCATGTTAACTTTTGTTAGTCCTTTCGTGATTACTATGTATCACTTCAAAAAAACTTAGGTCTGGCATGGTTTCAAGGAACTATTTGAAAGAGATGGAAAGGGAGAATGTTATAAATCAGGAAGAAATTTCTAGTCCCTAATTCCCATAGTTCAAGAAAGCAATTTCCCATGTCTATATGAAATTCTCAGGGCCAACTTTTTGGCTACTAGGCCATTTTGAATTAAATAAAATAAAATCTAATGCTCCTACATTCTAATGAAAAAAAAAAAGACAATTATTAATTTTAGTTTGATGTAGTTTTTAGTCAGAAAAAGGTATTGCTACTGTTCTTTATAAACTTAAATCACTTATTTATACTGTATAAAAAATACATCAGTTCATTTAACAAAAAAGAAACAGGGGCGCCTGGGTGGCTCAGTGGTTAAGGCCTCTGCCTTCCGCTCGGGTCGTGGTCCCAGAGTCCTGGGATCGAGCCCCGCATCAGGCTCTCTGCTGGGCAGGGAGCCTGTTTCCCCCTCTCTCTCTGCCTGCCTCTCTGCCTACTTGTGATCTCTGTCTATCAAATAAAGAAATAAAATCTGTTAAAAATTAAAAAATAAGAAACAGTTAAATGCTACCATAAATTCACATAAAGCTGACAAAAATTTGAATAATATAAGTAAGGCTTAAGAAAGCATTTGTTTTCTCCCTTCTAATATGCTTTGAAAGCAGTAGCCAGACCGGGATTTAAGTGCCATTCTCTGCCAAAAGGTTTTAAGGCTTCTTAGAGAAATAGTTAATTCAAGTGTAGGACAGCAACATCAAAGTGAGCCTGGAACATAGTGTCATGCCAGAAAGCCAGGACGCTTTGATAAACTATTAGGGTCTCTTCTAAAGGGCTGAGTTGATACCTGAATATGTTCCGCTTGTCAAACAGTAACAGTGTGATGCATCGGTAAGAATAACAACTGCAGTACATTTAAATGCATTAAGTTCATAGTGGTGCTAAATCAAACAAACATAAACCATCCAAACCACCATCCTTCCTCTTAGTAAGATGCTAGAGAACAAACAGATTATTTTGAAAACTGACAAATCAAAGGAAGCACCCAAATATTTTTTTTTTCTGATTTAGTATGTAAACTGTGTCTCAGGGTAACCAGAGTTGATGAAGAAGGTTTTTCTTTACTAAAGTGTTTCATGAATAAATAAATAAGAAATGATAGAATTAGCGTTTCACTATTTTAAAAACTAAAATGAAATCATTAATCTGGGCAATGATAATCAGTGGTCTCAAATGTTTCAAACAGATACATTATATATGCATATTATAATTTCTGATAGAAAAACATTTAGGTATTTTTTTCATGGAAGAAAACTGCGCTACCTGTGCTGTAGTCTTGTCCTCCACCCTCAGAAAAATGAAACCAGAATCTTACCAGCCCTCTAGATGTAATTTAACTACCAACTCAGAGAACATACTGAGGGCAGAGTTACCTGTTAATTCTGCAAGAGGATCCAAGGGCACTATCCAAACTGTGGGAAACTGTAAAGGATGAATGTTTTGTTTTATTCAACAAAAACACATAAGGAAAAGAGAAAATGATAATCTGTATATTAGATGACAACTAAGAAACTTGTCCGTAGGGGTGCCTATGTGGCACAGTGGGTTAAGCGTCTGCCTTTGGCTCAGGTCATGATCCCAGTGTCCTGGTCTCCCTGCTCAGTGGGAGTTGGCTTCTCCCCCTACTCATGCTCTCTCTCTCTTGCTCTTCATTGCTCATTCTCTCTCTCACAAATAAATAAATAAAATCTTTAAAAAAAATGGGATATATACTTTATATACTGTTATTTATTTATTTATTTTGTAAACAGATTTATTTGAGGGAGAGAGAGAGTACATGCACATGGGTGAGTTGCGGGAGGGGCAGTGGAATGCGGAAAGAGAGAATCTCAAGCAGACTCCCTACTGAGCACAGAGCCTGCCATGGAGTTCTATCTCATGACCTGAGATCATGACCTGAGCAGATATCAAAAGTTGGAGGATTAACCTACTGAACTACTCAGGAGCCCCCATGTACTTTTTATTTTTTGTGTGTTGTTTATTTTTTGACTCATTTTTAATGAGTATCTTTTATGTTATACAAGGTGACATATTTACAGATAAAATAGTATCTTTTGGATTTCCTTCAAAATAATCTGTAATGAGAGGACTTGATAGAAATAAAAATGAGTTAGGAGTGACTATAAAATCATAATTTTTGAAGCTAGGTAATAGGCACATGTGGTTTCATTTTGAAATTCTCTCTGCAGTATATGGACACATAAATAAATAAATTTGATACTGTATATTAAGCAAAGTATAATATGTAATGTGCATTTAAGAAAATATTCAAACAGCCCAGTTTCTTCCACATAACCAGGTCTTGCAAGTGAAATTCTTTTTTGGAGGGTCTGAAATTTTTCGGAGGGTCTGACATCATTACCAAGATGTCTTCATAAAACAATATTTCATGTTGTCTTCAGTAATCAATTTCAATAAACATGGCCAATTTTTAATTAGAGGGAGGGCGAACCACTTAGGCTACTTTACTACCCACAAATACTCTAATGGGGATCAATCACACCCAATTAAAACTCAAGGAATAATGAATCTTTAATAGGTTTATCATGAGATAATTCAGCTGTTAAGTCCTCTTTAGGTTCATGCCAAGCAAGCTTTCTCAAGCTGGAAACCAATCATCTTCATGACATCATTTTTAAACAAGCTTTGTGATTTTTGTTTGGAAAGAAGACAAAAAGACTTTGTAATTTGCACCAGAATTAGTATTTCTATATATTGATTAGAAATTTCACTACATGTATGAGCTCCTGTTTACATTAAATAGAACAGTTTTGATAACAGTAATTAATGACTAAGTAAATTTAATCACCTGAGTGACTTTTATATATTTTCTGTCAATAGCTTAACCTGGCCCATCTCCACGGCACTCATTTAATCTATAGTTCATAGAAGATCCTGCTGCTTATTTTATTAAAAATAATACTAAGCCAGAAAAATAGACTTGAGCCTTGTCTCCTTGATCTCTGTAACATAATGGTAAAGAGAAGAGATGTTAGCATCAGGCCACCTGGTTTGACATTTTCTAGGGGAGCAGCATCAGTAGCCTTTCCAAAGTTTCTTTTTCATCAATAAAATTTCAATAGCATTTATCTTATATATGTATAGTGAGTGTTGAATGAGATATTATGTAGGAAGCATTTTAAACCATGCCTAATATATGATTGCTCTCAGTAATTATCTACTGGTAGAGAAAAACAGACATCTTTTCTTCTGTAGCTGAAACATATGATTTACAAAGATCACATTGGCATGATGCTATCATTTGCCATATTCCCTCAGGGCAAGTAATTTCCTTACCCAGTATGAGTTTGTGCCTGCATGTGTGTGTGTGTGTGTGTGTGTGTGTTGTGTGTTTGGTATAGAGCATCATGTTTCGTGATACAAATGCATGTATTGATTACTGACTTAGACTATGTTCTGAGAGGTTGAGATAGCGGAAAGGAAGGCTCTAGTCAGATTGTTTTGGCAAGAGTATTTTCTGTTATTTATTTTTAGACCTGATGAAAGAGTAACTTTTTGCAGTGTTAAGAGGAATAGCCAAAGAGCCCTGTTTGAAATGTTTGGCAGAACCCCAGCCAGCAATCTTGTCTTCATTGAAGTTTTCTCTGCATGCTAATTGTATCTACTAGTACTTATTTATCTATTTATTTTTATTTTATTTTTTTAAGATTTTATCCATTTATTTGACAGAGAGAGAGAGAGAGAAAGCAAGCTAAAGCAGGAGGAGCAGCAGAGGGAAAGGGAGAAGCAGGCCTCCCTACCAAGGAGAAGCCCGACTTGGGGCTCCATCTCAGGACCCCGAGATCCTGACCTGAGCTGAAGGCAGATGTTTAACCGACTGAACCACTTAGGCACACCTCTACTAGTATCTATTTAGAAAATATTTTTCCCCAGCCTTTCCTTTTATTCTAGAATGGCATGTATTTTCTGTAATAAAATTATACTTATATAATGAGTATAAATAAGTCATTAAGATTCACAAACATAATGCATAATTAATTGATGTGATCATAATAAGAAATGAGCACACAGAATACATATTTGTATATAAACCTATTCAACCATGTAGGCAATGCTAATACTAGAGTTTAGCTAACACAATGAGTAGCAAACCTACTTATCAATGCCTACAATCAGACACAAGATGACACTAATGAAGGAACTTCTCATGCTGATTCTACAAGCATGAAACATTAGTAGCTTTATAGATGCTTCCTAATGTTAACAAATTTATTAACAAAGGTCTAATGATTTTGTGCAATGAGGAAATACCCTAATTTTAGCCTGAGATTATCACCAAATTTCAAAACAGTTGGTATTTTTCTCAAGATTTCCATGCTAATGTTTTTTATCAAGTCCACATTGCATTTGTTGCTCAAAGAGATTATATGCTCAAGGTTGCTTATTAATTTCTCAATCACCATTTTTTTTGGCAAGCTAACAAATGAATTTACGAATTTATACACTCTTTTTTTCATTTGTTCATCTGTTCACATATCTGCTAGATATTGTGTGGTATGCCTATGTGTGTGTATGTGTGTGTGTATATGTGTGCTACAGGTATCTGCACCCTCAAGGTCTGGCTTCTTTTTTTTTTTTTTTTCCAAAGATTTTATTTATTTATTTGTTAGAGAGAGAGAGAGCGAGCACAGGCAGACAGAGTGGTAAGCAGAGGCAGAGGGAGAAGCAGGCTCCCTGCCGAGCAAGGAGCCTGATGTGGGACTCGATCCCAGGACGCTGGGATCATGACCTGAGCCGAAGGCAGCTGCTTAACCAACTGAGCCACCCAGGCGTCCCAAGGTCTGGCTTCTTAGTGGTAAACATAGCTGATATGAAACATGATTATTTATTGTATTACTTTTTTTCTTTCTTGAAGCCCTGAAATAAGATGAGCAACTTAACATTTTATATCCAGAATACATTTTGTTCTGTAAGTACAAATAACTATTTTTTAAAAAGTCATTGGTTCATGTCATATGGTTTCTTAAACTCTAATAAGAAGAAAGACACTTAATCAAGTGAGTAGCTTCTATAGTTTCCGAAAGCTTAAAAGTTTTATAGGAATCAAAGGATATCTTTACAGTGTCTTGCATATGCAAAATGGAATAGCTCATTCTCTCAAGACAAACATTTAAGTTTCTCACCCAAAATATTGAGTCTTTCTTGACTCAAAAAACTTGAGCCTTTCCAAGTCTCTGCTAAGATACCCTGACTCATTTTCCTGTTCTGGAAGAAGGAAGGATATTGCTTTACTGATAACTGTTCTATAAAGTTTATTTATTTGAGATTGACTATTGGGGTGGCTAGAATAATACATTATAAACCTGGCCCCATTCCTAGATATCTGGTGCCACCTGAGCAAGGGCCTAACCATTCCTCCCCACTTTTTGCCAAAGTTTGGCTCACAGTAGCTAAAATAATTCCCTGTATCCATTATGGCACTTCTCTTCCTGCTACCAGAAATAAGACATTCCATCTGCCTGTCTAAGACTCTTTTCTGTCATTACTTTTGAAGTGAATTTTAGTTTATCTGTGTCACCCTGAAAGATACTTCCCTCTTTCAACCATAGTTGAACCTGGATTCTGACAGTCATTATTGTAATTCATTTTTATAAAAAACTTAGAAGCAAGCAAAGATAAAAAGATCACCAACAATAAATTTACAGGGGTGTGTTAAGGTTTAAATGACAGTGTGAGACTACCAGCTTGAAGACCTAGTACAACAACTTCTTAGCAGAATGACTGTGAAAATTGCCTAAATATTTTATATTTCAGTTTTCTTATATGTAAAGGACATGGATAATAATACTTGATGGGATTAAAGTGCTTAACACATTGTCTATGCATAATAAGAGCTCAGTAACTCTTATGGTAATTATGATGTCCGGGGGTAATATTAACAATATTTAACAAATAGTATAACAGGCATTTACTTGGTAGGTAACTGTCTCATCCTTTTTTTAAATATATGTTGATCCTTCATAATTTGTTACCTGGAAACCGAAATCCCAACTGGGTATACATGCTTTAAATTCTTATTTTCCCCTTAAGTAAAATAACAGTGTTATAATACTATGCGAGTTAGATAATTTATTTTAAAATATTGATGAGATTGTATTTAATCTTCAACAGAGTGATATGATATTCTCAGAAATCACACACATTTGGTGAGAGAGTACCAGGCTTGCACACATTCAGAGCAAACATTCATACATAACCTCTAGCAGTGATAAGAGATGATCTAGGAACAAAAACTCTTGAGTGAAAATGCATTGTTTTATGCTTCAATGCATTTGTGCCCTGGGATAACCAGAAATAATTATTGAAACAAGCCTCTTGTTAATAATAATTATACTTCATTCTGTGAAAACAAGAACAAACAGTAATTATCTATAATTTCTCATTTGCAAAACACTCTCATTATGCTAAGACTTCTTGTCTGTGTTTGATAATATTATGTTATGTGTGTTGGAAAAACTACAGTTGATTTTTTTTTTTAATGTTTTAAACTATATCGGGCAGTGCTTGATCGATACAATGCAGGCTTAAATGATTCCTGTTTTAAAACAGAACAGCTTCTTCGTGCAGTGTAAGTTATCATAGAATAATGTCTTTTGGATTCCTTCAAAGAAGACAGGTTCATTAACCAAAATAAATACACATTGTTCCTATATCAGCAAAAACTGCATTAGGAATAAAGAAATAGAAATCAGCCAGCTGGCATTACAAGTAGATTCTTAGAAAAACTTAATATATATGAAACTTTATTTATGCATGTAAATGACAAAGTATTTCCATTTTGATACCTTTTTGCTAATATGTTTTCTTCCATTCCTATTACCTCAATAATTATGTGCTTAATTTAAATACATTAATTTTATATTTTCTCATATTTAAGTGACTTATTGCATTTATCTTAATAGATTATAAGTTCTTTGAGGGAAGGAAAAATTTAATTCCCTTTGTTTCACTCCTCTACTGTATCATTCAAGTCAATGGTTTGCATAGCACTGTCACGTTTTTGTGACAGGAGTGATAATCAAACAATCCATTGGCTCACTAGGTTGATTTTTTTACCATACTGAGCTCAAGTTTCCTCATCTGTAGAAAGAAAGATGATAATACCTAATTCTCATGGTTTCTAAGAAGCTTAACCATCCATTCAAAGCATTTAGCACAGTATCTGGCACAAAATTAAGCTCTCACTCAATACCCATTGTGGTTTTATTGTCATAATTATAGTGTCACATTCCTTATTTTCATTTCTCTGAAAAACCATTATTTTTTTTTTAAGATTTTATTTATTTATTTGTTAGAGAGAGAGAGAGAGAGAGAGAGCGAGCGAGCACAGGCAGACAGAGTGGCAGGCAGAGGCAGAGGGAGAAGCAGGCTCCCTGCCAAGCAAGGAGCCCGATGTGGGACTCGATCCCAGGACGCTGGGATCATGACCTGAGCCGAAGGCAGCTGCTTAACCAACTGAGCCACCCAGGCGTCCCGAAAAACCATTATTTTGAGGAATTATATATCTGCCATTTCTTACATCCTTTACTTTTTTTCCTTGATCACAGCTCAACCCAATATTTGGTAACCAGCTATTATGAGGCATGGAATAATGCATATTCAGTGGAACAACAACAACTAAACATTAATTGAAACTCAAATTCTTTACATGAATTATGTCAAGTAACAACACCCCTCAATAAATCCATGGATAATGTAATATGGTTTCCTCAACTCTCAAAGTAGACTTCAAATAAGATCACATAAATAATAATTGGAAGATTTGGATTTAAACCAGTCTGGCTGACTGCAGAGTCCATGATAACTTTTCCCTGAGAGGAAGGTGGATGACTGGTCTACTCACTGAGTATGGGTTTATCTTTCCCTGTAGCTAGTAGAGTGACCTTTTAATCAAGTGTCAAGGTCAGCATTTGCCTGCTTTCCTCAAAGCACCCCATCTATATTTAACACATTCTATTCAGATTTCTATCAAATCATTATGAATATATGTATATATATAAACATATATACATATATATTCATCAAATATTGTGTATCATGCATTATTTATACCATTTATTGCATATATCTTTATTTAGATATGTACCTTTCTCACTTATGTAATACTCGTAATATCTTATCCAATTAATGCTTTTTAAAAAAAGCACAAAATTGTGGTGCCAGTGTGGTTCAGTTGGTTAAGCATCCGACTCTTGATTTTGGCTCAGGTCATGATCTCTGGATTGTGAGATCTAGCCCCACATCGAGCTCCTTGCTAAGTGTAGAGTATGGTTAAGATTCTTTCTCTCAAAAAAAAAAAAAAAAAAAAAAAAAAAGATTCTTTCTCTCTCTCTCTACTTCCCTGCCCCACCAACTTATTGCTCTCTCTCTTTCCAAAAAAAGCACAAAATGTATTTTTATTCACATTTTAATGTTAGAAAAATGAAATGAAAGCACAAGAGGTTAAATAACTTCCCTACCCATTTCCCAGAGTTTCATTGTCGAATGGTTGATTTTCCCTTAAAAATACACATTAACACGTGTGCACACACAAATCTCTGATCTCTCAGAATGCTTTCTAATTTTTATAGCCAGAGAGTAGTGCTTTGACATTTTCATAAAGATTATTTGTAAGATTAGTCAAAGGGGACAGTGGATGCCCTTCATAAAACATAGGTTAGTATTCTTGGAGAGGGGTGCATGCTATTTAAATCTCCTTCTTTCTCAGGAATTATAGGATGTCACTAATTTTTTACTAATGAGCATAGGCTAACAACTACCTGTTTTGTTATTAATTATTTCCCCAATGACTGGACTATCACCAGCCTTACTTAAACCAGTCCTTAATCTTTTCCTGTGATACAGATTATTAAAATGAATTTATTATTATGCTCTCTCTCAAATAAGTAAAAATTAAAAAAAATTTCCACTCAATTAAAAAGCTAAATATCTTATTACAGATTCAAAAGAAGAAATATTTGAAATAGAATTACTGAGATGAGGTTCAGAGTCATAGCATCATTTTTTGAGATTAATAATAGAGGATTTTACATCTGCTACTGTCACACTGTGTCATAGTAATTCATAGAGTTAAAATCTGTGGAAAATTAGACTTTGGGGGTTTCTGTTTAGAAGTCAGAGTCTAACTCTTTAAATCCTTTATTCCACAAAGATATTTTCAAAATTGATAGAAACACCTCCTAACTGATAACACTGCTTGTACCAGTTTTCTTCCCAGATAAAAAAGTGAGTACACACACATAGCTGTGATTTCAGTCCTCATGTATCATTTTTTTAAACTGTCTTTTTATCTTTCAATCTGACCATCCATACTTATGTTGATACTTTTCACTTTTAACTGTTGATAATCAGTTTTAATACACAAGGAAAGAAAATGTTCATTTTTAAATTGATATTTTCAAAAACAAAAATTTGTTTATGTTTTTGATAATCTGCTTTTCTAATCTAAGCAACTTCTCCATATTAAAAAAAAAAATAGCAACAGTGGCCTGGTAGATATTTGGAAATTAAGGACCTTCTTTGATTTGTTATTCTATGAATTCCTGGTAAAGATGGAGACATTTCATGTTTAATTTAAAATATACAGTAGTGGGCTTGTGCACAAGAAAATATTTTTCACAATAGCAGTTATCCTGCAACTAATTTGCTTTTAGAACTTTATGCCTTTAGGCTAACAAACAATCTAAATTTGTTTAATCTTAATTAAACTTTTCTCTCAAAATAACTTGCTTGACTGACAAATGAAAAATGTTTTCCCTTTGGACTCATACATACATGAATTTAAATGCAGGATGCTTTGAATCCCTAAAGAGAAAAACACTTAAGTTTTTACTTGAGCAGACAGCTTAAGTACTCAATAATGTCCACCGTCTATATATTTCCTTGAGTCAGATGTGCCTTTTATTTGTTAGTAATATAGACACCAAAGTGGCCTGTTGATGTTAGGAGGGAAAGATATGGGTTACATTGACCAAATCCCATTTTATTTTTAATTTGCATCTCTGATTTTGTTCTTTTAAATATATATGGAATAACTTTAATGTTGTCAAAATATTGCTAGCTGTGAAAGGAGACAGGGAAGGCAATAAGAGTGAAATTATCAGTGGTTAACACTGTTGATTGAAAGTTGTACTACTATTCAGTCTCATTGGAACCCAGACTATAGCTTCTAGAATTATATTGGATAAGTCTCTCTTACAGACCCACCATTTAGCATCAGTTTATATGTTTGACTCTCACTGTGACTCTTTTATTATGACATCTTTGTGTGCCTTAGATTTAGCTCAGTAGGTTACAAAGTAGGTATTTTTTTTTAAGATTTTATTTATTTATTTGGCAGACAGAGATCACAAGTAGGCAGAGAGGCAGGCAGAGAGAGAGGAAAGGAAGCAGGCTCCCTGCTGAGCAGAGAGCCCGATATGGGGCTTGATCCCAGGACCCTGAGATCATGACCTGAGCTGAAGGCAGAGGCTTAAAACCACTGAGCCACCCAGGCGCCCCTACAAAGTAGATATTAAATAAATGTTACTTGAATAAATAAATGAATTAATTGGCTGCTTTCTAAATTTTGTAGAACTTAATAAAGCTACACATGTTCACTTTTACCTCATGGTTTTGCCATAATCCTGTCTATCTAAGCAGATTCTATCACATCAGACAGGATGATACGAGATAGTTGATGATGCTATTCGTGACTTATGGAGAATGTTTTATTGTTGCTCCTGAAAAGTCAACTAGAACAAACAAATGAATTACTGGATGTAATTCCAAAAATACTTCAAAAGAGATTATAGGGAATTTAATAAAAGCTTTTAAAAATTCACTTGGAAATTTAAAAAAGCACTTGAAAGTAGCAAAATATGTATCACTGACATTGCATTAAATATAGAAACCAGTTTCTGAGGGTTGATAGCTTGACAATATCAAGTTTGACTATCCAGGTATATGTATGCCTCCTAGTTTATTAATTTTGTTTTAATATCTTTCAGTAAAACATTATGGTTGCCTCCATCTAGATCTTGGGTACCTACTAATTTTGTCAAAGGCATTTTATGTAATGATTTTGCTATTGTTGATAGTCTTTTACTGTACTTTCTAATATACTATTGCTAATATGTAGTAAAGTAAATTATTTGGATATATTTTTTGGTAACCAGATGTCTGACTAAACTTTTTTCCACTTATATTTTGGATACTTTAGATGTAATAATGTAGAAAGTACAGATTTTGTTTCCTTCCTTCAAAAAGTGAGGTCTTTTCTCTCTGATTCTACCTTACATACAACATGGGCTAAAAACTTTGAAATATTTTAAATAATAAAGGTGAAAGAGAAGATTCTTCTATATTTCTTGCCATTGATGAAATTGCTCCTAGTGTTTCACCATGAGGTGTGATATTGGATATTGTAATGACTCTGGTTGGATAATCCCTATTATAATTAGGGTATATACAAACTAAGAACTTTTTTAAAAAATAAGATATTTTATTAAATGCTTTTAAAATCAGTCCAAATGGTCAGGCACATTTTTCTTTAAAATATACTGATCAATTAAATTATATGCCTTGAAAATTAAATATTCTTACATTTTAGTGTAAACTCTTCTTGAATATGATGAATTCTTCTTTAATACTTTTGGTTACTTCAGTATGGTAGACTTTATATTTATCTTTTTTGTTTTCATATTTATAATTATTATTTGTCTTAAGTCTTCTGTTTTTATGCTCTCTCAGATTTTGTTATCCATATTATGTGCAGTATATAAAACACATCAGGACTTTCTCTTTCTCTTTTTTTATGCTCCAGAGGGTTTATATATAAAAAACACATTATTGTGTTTTGAAAGCTTGAAAGAACTGGGCTATAAAACTGCATAGACCTGAGGCTATTTTGATAGGCAATTCTTTCGCTACTCTTTTCAATTTCTTCTCCATTTGTTGGTCTATTCCATTTCCTACTTCCTGAATATGTTTTAGTTATTTATGTGTTTGGGATTTTCACATTTGTCAGCTCCTCATTTTCTCTAGTCATTCTCAGAATTAAAAAAATTAATTTTGTATTCTGGTGGTGTATTTTCTTCTTTCTCTTCTTTCTCCTTCTGTTCTCTCTCCTCATTATCATAGAACAATGATATTAAAATTATGGATTCTTCATCAACACCATTGTCAGCAAGAACTAACTTTGGGATCTCTGTGTACCACTATGCACTATAAAGAAATGCTTCAAATACACAAATCACAAGTATATAGGCCCATCGCATATGCATGATAAGATGTCAGCTCAAATGTTATTAATTTAGTCAAAACTTAGATAAGTTTTTTTACATATCTGTAAACATCTGCTCATTTCAAGACAGTGTTAATTGATTGAATGTTTATCATTATATGTAGATTTTTCACATAACAGGAAAAGTTATTGAAGAATTCAAAATACACTTGGAAATTATTATATAGCAACTGAAATGACTGAAATAATTATTACTTAAGGGAAATGAGGATCATTCTTTTAAGATAGTTAACAGATCCCTTGTGATAAAATTTCTCTTTGGTGGTTAAATAAAAATCTAAAGTTGTTAAAGGATTATATGAAAAGATTAATATATTTTCCTTTGAAATTTTTTTTTCCTCTCTTTCCATATGTGAGGCCCTGTTCTAGGTGCTGAGATTAAATAGAATATGATATAAAACAAAGTCTTGCTTTTCAAAGAGTGAAGGTAGAGGGAAAGAGACAAAAAAATACATAAGATGAATGTCAAGCAAAGTCGTATAAGGGACAAAGTGATATACCCCATCCCAGAAGGATCCTGTTTATGATAGGGTACTCAAATGTGCCTTTCCAATGAAGAGACATTTGACAAGAGACCTGAAGAAGAGAAAGAAGAAATCATATACATATTTGGAGGAGGCATTTTTTTAGGCAGAGGAAGCAAGAAGTTCATTTGGGAGAAGGTCTGGTGTGCTTAAGGAACAGCAAGAAGAGAAGTCAGTGTGCTTGCTGTAGTGAGAGAAGCTGGAGAGTCAGGAAGCTCCATGGAGTAGTTTTAATGCCATCCCAGCATTCAAATGTATAATCATGTGCATGCATAAAGAGGAACCATCTGTCTTTAGCTATTTCCCATGTTTCCCAAGGAAATATTTCCTTTTTTCTCTAGAGGTAATCATGGGGGGGGGGGGGAGTATCATCTGCCAAGGAGAGTGGAAATGTATGACAGACTTCTTTGAATTAGGTGGACTCAAAAATTTTTTTCTGCTCTAAAATCTTATGATGAGATGAGCCTGTGGGACACGATACTTCACATCCTACTAATAAGTTTTCCCTTTTAACTCTTAGGCAGTTTTACAGGTAGAAAGGAAATTTTGCAATGTGGTGAACTGGCATAAAGAAAAGGACATTAGTTTCAAATTCTGGAGACTTTGACTCTAGTCCAAATTGTGCTCCACATAAGCTGTTTGACATTGGGTGTGACTCTTATTTACTTTTTCAGGCTTTTACTTCCAAACAAGAAATTTTGAAGTAGGTAAACAGTAGGCTTTTTGTGACACCAATACTTCATTATGCAACACCCATCTTTACCTATATCCATTTCTCATTCCATTTTCCTTACAGACTTTGTGTCTTCAACTTGTTCTTCCTATAAACTTGAGAAAAGACTGGCTTCTGAAACAGATTTTATTTAAACAATATCTAGCAACTGGTGCAACTTATTTTCATAATACTTCAAACATCAAGAATTATATCATCTCACTTCCATATCAAAATAACTCTGTATCACAGTAGGGCAGACGTTATCATTACTTTCTGATAGAGGGGCAATTTAAAATATTAGTGCTAACGGTTTACTCAACATCACATAGCTGTGCCTCTTAAGTAAGGAATAAAACCTGGTTTTCATATAAGCTATTTTATAAATGCCCTACTCTGGTTGAAGTAGAATAAAGGTACCACCCAATCCTAAATAGTCTCCCCCAGGCATTTGATCAAGGATTTGAATGGGGAAGGCCTTACTCATTAATTTTTTTATCTAATTGGTAAAGTATGGTGGGAGAAGGTCAGAGAAGGGTATTCTTCAGATTCCCTTATCTTATTAAATAATGGTTACCTCAACTGATCAGTCCTACTGAGTTAGATGTCTTCTACATGTAAATTTGCTTTTTCTACTAGAGTATTTTTTGCTCTAGGTTTTGTGCTCTCTAATTTAATATTTTGGTCAGAATAAACAGCAGTTTTTCTGCTTCCCGAAGTTTAGCATTCTTATAGTTTCCAATCTTAAGCAGGTTCCTTATTCTCCAGCAGTGTGGTTGTTAGAACACTGTCGATGTCTGATAAAACAAAATCATTTAACAGCAGATGAAGCTGTAATTACAATCAGAGGTCATACTTGCGGGAGATGAAATAAAAATTAAAAGAACTAACTTTGTGACATTTTGATTATCTGGAAATTCTCCCAGTCTGGCAAATGACTGTATGGGCACATGGCTACATTTAAACGTAGAGACAAGAGGCTCCTTATAAATCAAACAAAATTGTTCTGGACTGGATTTCACATTATTTGCCAATTTTCCAGTTTTTGTGGAATCCTAGGTTTTGATTAGAGATTTAGTTATGAATAATGGACACTTTCCCTTCAAATTATGGTTTCATAAAATGAAAAACTAATATGTTTTACAATTAAAGAAATGAGAGAAACAGTCCTTTCTAAAGAGTGAAGAGAATGGCACACGTTTCCTGGTTAAAAATTTACATGTTCTTATTTAAAAACATGTACACCTAATAACAAAGTCGTTCTTTTGCTATGCAGGTGGCTCTTCAATTAAGACACCATTGTGTTCAGCAATAAATCAACATTCATCAAATCATTCACTTTGTTCATGTCCTCCAACTCACACAGCAGGGTCTTCCTACATTTCTCAAACGGAAATGATATAGCCACTAGTTCACTAATTCCAAGAGACACCAACAGTATCCAAACTTTTTATAACACAGGAAAGTCTAATGTAACTTCTCTCCGCACTCTTATCTTCCTCAACTCAGCTTGAATGAGTAAGTGATAGCATTATTTGAGGAGAAAAGGACCAGTAAATCTAAGAACTTCACCTTCATGGCTGCTCTGTGAGAGAATAGGGCAGTCATACTAACCTCCAACTAGTTCGGTCTCTTGTTCAGTATGTGAATTGTTTCTTGCTCATGATAGAAAAGAAGAATCAAGTGATGGGAAACCAGGGTGTTCAATCGGTTAAGCGTCTGGCTTCGGCTTGGGTCATGATCTTAGGGTCCTGGGATTGAGGCCTGTGTTGTGTTCCCTGCTTGCAGGGAGCCTGCTTCTCCCTATCCTTGCTGCTCATGTTCTCTCTCTCTCTTGCTCCTTCTCTCTCTCTCACTCTCTCAACTAAACAAATAAAATCATTTAAAAAAATCAAGCAATAATTTGGGAGACAAATTAAAGTGTATAATAGCATTTTATAATTATAAAGTGAACCTAAAATTATAGTCCCTCAAATTCTTCTTTAAAGTTTTTTGTAACAAAATATACAACCACAATAATTATTTTCTAGCAGACTCAGAAAAGAAAGTAACAATTATGGGAGACAAAAATTATTTTTCTTTATACTTTAAATGACATGATTTATTAAAAATTATTTTGTCATTGTGGAAGTATAGTTGACACATGATGTTACGTTAGTTTCAGGTGTACATAGCGATTCAGCAGCTCTCTATGCTGTGCTGTGTTCACTGTAAGTATAGCTCCCATCTGTTACCACAAAACACTATTACTATACCATTGACCATATTCCCTATGCTGTGCCTTTTATTCCTGTTACTTATTCATTACGTCCTGGAAGCCTATGCCTCCCACTCCCTTTCACTGTTTTTTACCTATTTCCACACTCTCCTCCCCACTGGCAGTCACTAGTATGTTCTGTATTTAGGGATCTGTTTCTGCATTTTTGTTGGTTCATATGTTTTGTTTTTGTAGGTTCCACATTTAAGTAAAAATCATATGATATTTGTCTTTCCCTACTACTCTCTATATAGGAAAATACCTTCTTGGTCCATCCATGTTGTTGCGAATGGCAAGATCTCATTCTTTTTTTGCGGCTGTATAGTCCATTGTATTAATACACCATATCTTCTTTATTCATTCATCTATCAGTGGACACTTACGTAGCTTCCATATCTTGGCTATTGTAAATAATGTTGCAAAAACATAGGGGTGCATATATCTTTTTGAATTAGTATTTTTGTTTTCTTTGGGAAATACCTTGTGGTATTACTGGAATTACTGGATTGTATGGATAAATAACATTATTAAAATGAGTATCTGGTGAGAAATCAGATTTCAGTTTCAACTCAGTCACTTATTTGGCCCCGGGGGCCAAAACCTAATCTTTCATGGCCTCATTCTCCTTTTTTTTTAAATGAGGGAAATATCCCACTACATGATTCCCACAGAGGAATCTAAGTTAATTTTTACTCATTGATCAAAAAAATCACTTATTGGATGTAATCTCAAAGTCTCACAGATTTATTTTTCATGTAGAAAAGTCAATAACCTATACTGGATTTAAGGTCCGGACAACTTTTTTAAAAATGAAATTAGTGAGTGAGGAATTTGTCTTCTCTTCTTTCATTAAGGAAAACAAAGAAGACTTTGAGAGTTGTAATGTTTTAGAGTTTCCTAATTGACTTGATGGATTGTGCATAATTTATTTAAGGTCTGTACTTGTACCTGGACTACAAGGGTTGCACCAAACAACATGTAGGGAGCTAAGTGAATACCAAAGAGCTTTGTCTGCAGAGCTAAGTATTTGAATGCAAAGCCACAGGAGGGAATACTTTTAAAGAAGAAATTAGAATTAACTTTTCTAGGAATATCTTTTATAATGAATCATTATTATTAGAAATGTTTTGTTTTATAGTTAAACAATTGCTCAGTGAATTTTACAACTTAATTTAGACTTCAGGAAAACTAAATGAACTTGAACTTCAAATTAATTTTTCATTATGAAGATTTTTGTTCTTGGCCCCCCTTTTTCCCCTACTACTCTTTATATACCCTCTTAATGAAGTATTCCACCATGCTATTTTTTACTCTTCTCTTATGACAATGAGTCAGACATTGACAGCTTTTTAGTAGACTTATTTCTCTGTATATTCACTTAATGCCAACAATTCAAAATGGGAAATACTGAACTTAGCTTCGCACACTTCCTTTATCTCCTTTGTGGTAATAGCAGTACTATTCTTTTAGATGTTGAAGTAATGCTGTCAACCAATCAAAGTTCCACTAAAGCCTCATATCTAATCAGTTTGTTTCTTCATCTCCAAACCAAATTGAGAACATCATGACCTTTTGTTACAAACTCTGCTGAGATTAATTCCCTTAGAAGAGCACTGAACATCTTTTCAAGTTGGAACTCTGATCGGATCTCTACTATGTTAAAACAAAACAAAAGAAACAAACAAACAAACAAACAAAAAACCACAACTCATTCCTAGCAGTTCCATCTATTTTCTGCTGAGTAGTGGTCAGAAGTATTGATATTCAATGCAGTCTCATCCTTTTTTTTTTTTTAATCCGGCTTTTTTTCTCACTCTTCCCTCACTACATACTCATTCACTAAGTACAAAAAAGGTGTGCTAGAAGTCCAACTTCATGAGTGATAAAGTTGATGGCAAAAGCTGTAGGGTGGTGGTGGTATAGATAAGCATCAACAGGGTTCTGGACCCCCATTCTGGAATCTGCACAGCTTCATATTTATCCCACTTACAAACTGAACTACCATCAGCATTTTCGTTTGGAGAATCATTTTAAAGATTAATGTCCTTTAGAAACATGCATACCTGGCATTTTCAAACCTGATGCCCATTGCTTTGTTACTCCATAAGTGTTTGTGCAGTGTGATTCTGCGTTAAAATGCCTTCTACTCTAGTAGCTACTCATAAAAAGGATGGGCAGCATCCATCTAGTCCTTTTTTTTTCAAGAAGCTTTCTTGTCTTTTTTTTTAGTGAACTGTGACTACTTTCCTCTCTAAACTTTCAAAGCACTTTTGATATGTCCCATTCTGTCTTGTATTACAGATTGCTGGTGTGTGTCTCATTTCTGTTGGGGAGGAGCTAAGAGCCATGTGGGGACAAAGATAAGGTCTTAATTTGTTTCATAGTTTCCCAGTAAGTTTAGCATAGACCTTTGAACCTGGTGCATACTTAAATTTATTGGTTGACCATGTAACAGAAAGAATGTTGAGACACTATTTTTCAAAGGAGTCACAGAAACTTATTCCCTAAGAATGTTTCAGCATAAGACACAACCCCTTAAGTAATTTATGAATAATTATACTTTGAGAATCAAGAGAGTTTCTACAGGGTGTTTACATTTCTAAAAGTACCATTTCATTTATAAAGAAAAAAGTTATAAAATTAAATATGTGCATTATTAAGTATTTTTACAATTTTTACAATATACTTTTTTAAAAGATTTTATTTATTTATTTGACAGAGATCACAGGTAGGCAGAGAGGCAGGCAGAGAGAGAGGAAGGGAAGCAGGCTCCCTGCTGAGCAGAGAGCCTGACATGGGGCTTGATCCCAGGACCCTGAGATCATGACCTGAGCCAAAGGCAGAGGCTTTAACCCACTGAGCCACCCAGGTGCCCCCAACAATTTTTACAATATTTTACAATTTTCTCAAAATTTAAAAAAAAAAAAAGATAATAAAACAACATCAGAGGCAATAAGAGACTTTTTAAAAAGCGTTTCTTTTTCCTGAGTCAGGAGCTTATTTCCCATAAAATAGAAAACTAGACTATATTTATTATAGAGATTCACATTTTCTTTTAGTCGTCCATTTCATTTCTTAAGCTAGAGTAATGTGATTATTTTTCCTCTGTTCTGCTGGCTCAAGCAGCATATGCCTTCCACCTTGAATGGATCAGCATATCCTCCAAATGTTCCATGGAACTATTCCTTTCTTTCGACATTTTTGTAGAATTCTTGTTACTTTATGTTCTAATAAATCCATGCTGGCAAAACTGCAATTACAATTAATCAATGTCTATATCGACAGAAACAGAGCAATAATGAGAAACTGCTGATCAGTAATAAACATGTTTGGGCCACATTTTGTAAATAGCTTGCAATAAGGGAGGGCTGGGTCTTATTGACTAACTAATAAATGACTTACAATCTATTTTCAAGCCTCAACCAGGCAAGAGTATCTCAAAACAAACAGTAGACTGGCCATATTTCTAGTGATAAACCCGAAACTTTTAAATTATTATTAAGAGTTTGAGTGGAATAGGGATACAAGTTGGGTACAGGGAATAGACATAAGGATAAGTCAAGGTTTATGCAACTGAGACAGTGATATGTTTACTCAGATTTATAGCTTCAAAATTTTTCTCTAAATCTGGTCTAATTTTAACTTTCTTTCTAGCAGTTATGCCTCATTTATTTTCAAGAAAATTGTTCTTTTTTTATTTTTAACTGGTCAATTTCTAATTCCTCCTCTTACTTGTTTGTTCTTAAAAACACACAAGTTTTAAATCTTTGGTTTGCTTAATGCAATCTTTTTTTGTTTTTCCCATGTATCAAATTGAATATAAGCCTTAAATTCCACCCATATGTGTCTCAGTTTACTTACTGCGCTTACTAATTACACTGTGCATTTAGTCTATTATAATAACCTTGCCCAATTCTCTAAGCCCTTTGTGGGTATTTTAATATTCTTAGCAAGGCAGGAAGCTACTTGAGGACAAGAACTAGGTCTTCAACTTCATTTGCATTCGTATAGCTCTTAGAAATACAATACAATAAGGGTGCCTGGGTGTCTCAGCCTCTGTGGTGGGCTCGGGTCATGATCTCAGGGTCTTGGAATCAAGGCCCGCATGGGGCTCTCTGCTTGGCGGGGAGCCTGCTTCCTCCTCTCTCTTTGCCTGCCTTTCTGCCTACTTGTTATCTCTCTCTATCAAATAAATAAATAAATAAAATCTTTAAAAAAATTAAAAAAAAAAGAAATACAATACAATACAAGCAGGAAGTCATACTCAAGATTACTTATTGAGTGACAGGTTTATAGATAGGATTATAAACTCAGGGCTTACAGGGACTAAATAGGTAATATATTTTTTCCACAGAAGCTATGTTAAAATTCTATTAGAATTTCTGAATTTTGAACTTATGTAATTATTTCTATTTCAACCCATCCCGAAGAGCAAATAAATAAATAGCTAATTTGTAGATTGTATCTTTCTGTCCCCTACCAGTTAAGAATCTAGCTTTATGGGAAATTAATCTTAATATATTGGTAATATGAGTGAGTTTAAGTTCTAGAAGTTTGTATGTCTACATAGTTGATAGTTCAGTGGATAAATATAGCAGTTTCTTAGATGAAATCAGGTCAGTCTATGTACTTCCAACTTTCATACTTAGAAGTAAAAATTTTATGAGTTAAAATCATAAAATCATAATTTGATGGGGCACCCAGGTGGCTCAGTTGGTAGAGCATGTGACCCTTGATCTTAAAGCTGTGAGTTTGAGCCCCATGTGTGGTATAGAATTTACTTAAAGTAAAAAATATGTATATATGTAATCTGATCATATTTTTTTAAGATTTTATTTTATTTTTTATTTTTATTTTTTTTTAATATTTTATTTATTTATTTGTCAGAGATAGAGGGAGAGAGAGGGAATGAGCACAGGCAGACAGAGCAGTAGGCAGAGGCAGAGGGAGAAGCAGGCTCCCTGCCGAGCAAGGAGCCCGATGTGGGACTCGATCCCAGGATGCTGGGATCATGACCTGAGCCGAAGGCAGCTGCTTAACCAACTGAGCCACCCAGGCGTCCCAAGATTTTATTTATTTATTTGACACAGAGAGAGATCACAAGTAGGCAGAGCAGCAAGCAGAGAGAGGGGGAAGCAGGCTCCCTGCTGAGCAGAGAGCCTGATGTGGGGCTTGATCCCGGACCCTGAGATCATGACCCAAGCCAAAGGCAGAAGCTTAACCCACTGAGCCACGCAGGCGCCCCTGATCAGAATTTTTGATAGGATTTATTACTGAGTATTTCTTCAACTAGAAGTCTATTCTGAATTAAAATATGTATACAAAAAAAATATGTATACAATATTGCTTTCAAAAACAAAATATAGAACCAAGCAAAAAGGAACTCTTTCTCAATATAAATTTGGAGAAATTGTTTTGCATTAAATTCTCCAGGAAACGTGAGGATTACAAAGATATTCTTGCAATGTTTCTCAGCTATCCCATATCCAGGCTTTTGACACTGTTCCAGCCACATCTGAGTGGAAGGATTGATGCAGAATGTGAGGAGACCTTAAAACAATCTGTATGTGCTTGTAAAAATGTGGTGAGAGTGAGAGAAAGATGACTCTGACTCCCTGTTTTCCAGTGTTTTCCCACCAACTGATTAAACAAATGAAAACAAAAACAAAGCAACAAAAACTATCACACAACAGAATAGGAAAAAACTGCATAAAATTAACTTACTGTTAAGCTATTTAAACTAATGTGAACTGCTGGAGCTGTTTAAGAGTACAAACTTCCTTTAAGAATCTTCAGACACTTCCTTCTTGGGCATTATTTGTTTAGAAAATATGTTTTTAAAAATGATAGGTAAAAGCAATCTAAATGCATAAGTTTATACTGTATCCAAAGGAACCCATCCGAAAGAATTAGGTGGCAAAAAAGCATATCTTTCTCTTAATAAATGATACCTTTACTATGATATATGCTGTCTGGTGATGCACTATATTTACTTTAAATGAAATTCTTTGATGCAATATTGCTTTGATTTATTGGGTGGTTTTTTGATTTAGTAGGAGGCAGTTTTAAATCAGATGGTGAGGCTGATTTACTAGAGAAGGTATCTGATTTGATAGATGATGTATCTTCTTCAGTATTCAATAAGTAATGATTCAATAGTGGATGTCTGATTTGGTGAGTGAACTATTAGATTTGATTTTGATCTATTTTCTCAGTAAGAGATACATTTATTTTAATAGTTGATGTATCTATTTTAATGTAAAATGTGTCAAATTTATGACTTCATGTTTTTTTTTCTTCACTTGTGATTTATGAACTTT